>CAXIWF010000451.1:0-36580 GCA_964036045.1 Eutreptiella sp. 'Long Island Sound 2002' | reverse complement strand
AAACCTTTTTTTTGTACAAATTTCACCGTTCTACTACGTAACTTTTCGGCCTTTTCAGGATGGCTGTTTTCAGTGATAGTCGGCAACCCAAGGCACCCCCCCAGGGCAATGTCTATGCATTATCATGGAGCCTGACAGCATGAGTGTGACGTCCTAGGTCTCCTCTAGAGGTTCATAAACCTCAAGCTGAAGAGATGGCCCACAAAGACAGGAGACAATGGGGTGGGGTGGGGTGGGGGGGGGGGGCATGCGCGCAGTTGAGGCCGCGGTCACATTTTCTCGGCCCATTTGTGCGTGCTTCTTCATTACTTGGGCCCTGGTTCCCCGTTTGCAGGGTATCTTTGTCTGATTGTGCCCCATGTGCGGCTCTTAACGGCCGAATCTGTTCGTTGCTGGCCCGTTCGGATGCGGTCCACCCCCCCCCTTTTCCCCGCCCGCAAGCCGGGCGTCCGCGCATGACGAATGCGTACAGCCATACTACTGGGAACACACCTAAACCCGTCCGATTTCAGAAGTTAAGCCTAGTCAGGCCCAGTTAGTACTGAGGTGGGAGACCACTTGGGAACACTGGGTGCTGTACGCTTTTTTATTGCCCCTGACTCGGTAGGATCTGCCCGTTCCTAGACAGGCAGATCCTACCGAGTATACAGTCTCCCCGAAAGTACTAAAAATAGCAAATTGTACCAAATCGACGTGAAAATCTTTGTACCCCCCCTATTTCGAGGTCGCTGATTCCGAAAATGCAATTTTTTTTCGAATCTGAGACAGTGGCGTCGAGATATGAGGGGGTCCAAATGGAGCGCGCGCGCGACCAAAAACTCGGTAATAACCGCCCCAACCGCCAAATCTGAGTTGATATTCGGATTCAGCGACATCAAAATAGGGGGGGGGGGTACTAGTTTACCCATGTAGGTCCCCAGGGGGTCCTGCTCTAACACCACCCCAAAAGGGGTATCCCCATTCGTGGTGAGGAACGGGCAGAGCCTACCGAGTCGGTAATAGTCACCCATATCCTAAAATGAGCTATTGACACAGTAAACCCCCCCTATTTCGGGGTCGCTGAGTCCAAAACGTCACTCATTTTGCGAATCCGAGACGGTGGCGTCGAGCTATGGGGGAGGGGGGTCCTAACGAGCGGTGGGGGGTCCGAAAAACCCCCCTTCCAAAATGCGTTCGCATAAGGGCGCTGTCACAAGGACGTTATGCTACGCACACCCTTCTTGGAGGCACACTTTCTGAGTGTCTATTTTTTTTCGGTATATACTCGCTCCTTACTAGGCAGCTTTGGTGCTTTCAGCGCCACTTTGTGGAGGCCAATGGGCCAATCTCCTTCCAAAACCAAAGTCCTTCCCACTGGAGTCCGGATCATAGGCTCAAGCTCAGCACCCATCATTTACTCCGCACACATCCGCACACATGTCCCTCCCCTTTGCGTAACACCCTGCCCTTCCTTCCCTGGTGGTATCGCGGCATGCGCTGCCCCGCCCCTTCCGCCCCTCCCCCCTAGGGGAGTAGGGTTTGTCCATGTCCCTTGTGCGCAGGAGACAATGGGGTGGGGTGGGGTGGGGGGGTGCATGCGCGCAGTTGAGGCCGCGGTCACATTTTGTCGGCCCATTTGTGTGTGCTTCTTGCTTACTTGGGCCCTGGTTCCCCGTTTGCAGGGTATCTTTGTCTGATTGTGCCCCATGTGCGGCGCTTAACGGCCGAATCTGTTCGTTGCTGGCCCGTTCGGACGCGGACAATGATTTGTGCCATGTGATGTTTTTTCCAATCTGTTGCATTCGGTGACGTTGCCGATCGATGTGCACAGTGATACGCTGTATGGAGAGTGTTGTCCTGGGGACAGCTTGTTTTTTGGGCTTCTAGTCAGCTTTGCTGGGAGTTTTGTTTTGCATTCTTTGCACCATGTCGTGCTGTGAGCAATGTGTTGTGTCTTGTGCGCAGTGCTGTCTATTGCAAGCTGTATCCAAAAACTTCCATGGTGCAGAACAAAGGTCTCATTGAAGCTCATGTTTTTCGCACATGGCCGCCATGGCACCTTCTTAGGAGCTAGATCTTCCTCTGAGTGTGCTGAGACCATCCCGCCCCCCTCCTGGACAAGAATCTTAGAGATTCCAAATGTGCACATGCCTCTACAATGCCACATACCTTCGGGAAATCCTTCTGTGTAACCCGCATAGGCCTGTACGCAAAGGCTAAAAAGGATTTCAAAAATTTGCTGAACGAGGAATCTCAACAACCCTAGCTCCTTGAGGGAATATATGAATGGTCCAAATGCTCGATCTAGCCATAATTCAAAGGCAGGAAATACATTCTAAACTGTAAGCCACAAATTATCATAACTATTGCAACTTTCCTCAACCTCTTTTGTCCGCAAAAATCTTGACGCAGTGATATTGCAGGTAGTAAAGACGTATCACTATTACTATCGCAAAAAGGAATGTCGAAGTGGTCCACTTCACGGTTCAAAAAATCCTAGTTTGTTGCGTGACGATGTTACAAATTTTGTACATACCCGTGTCTGTTGGAAACAGAACACTGCATGTGTCCTGTGTGCTACAAAACCGCGGCTGCCAAAGTACTGCATGATTCGATGCTCAACAACTTACCAAAATGTCAAACCCATAGCAGATGAGGTATGGGATCAAATTGTCCTAACCAATTTTGAGAAACATCCCAGATGTCCCCAATATCCTAGTGAGTTTAAAATACAATATCACAATCTTCTACACAACCATAGATCTATCAAGGCTGCGCATCCCGATGGCTAACCCGTACGAAATGAAAAGCGCGCCAACGAATGTCCTAAGTCGTGTTTGAGAAAACGATCCTAAGTCCGAATGCAGAAAAGATCCTAATGATTCTAATTATCATAAAAGTCCTAACCAGGCGAACATGTTGCGATGAGTCATTGTCAAAGATATGGAAAAATAGGTTATCCTTATCCTAGAACCTCTGTCTAACGCGTGGAAAAAACATCCTAAGTATCCTGAACATCCCCAGCCTTTGGGACAGAACGTTAGGGCTAGGAAACATCCTAACTATGCCAAGTACTGAATATTCCTCGATAACACCAACGAATATACTACATATCCTAAGCGTGGTTACAATTACGGTTGTCATGAGTTATTTGCCATCACTACACATGCAAAATGTAAAAAGAACGATATTCTAACTCCTGTTGGAGAAAATATCCTAAATATCTTCAACTGACTGAACATTTGTTCTCAAAAATATCCCAAATATCCCAAGTACTTTGTGTGGCTCTGGGCATGTAATTATCCTAAACTTCCTGACCTGGCAAACATGTTGCGATGGGTCATTGTCAAAGAGATGGATAAACCGGTTAGCCTTAGCCTAAAAACACTGTCTAATTTGTGCAAAAAACATCCTAAGTATCCTAAATGTCCTCAACTTTTGGGACTGAAAGTTGGGGCTAGCAAACATCTTTAATGTGCTAAGTACTCCACTTTCTTCGATAACAGCAAGGAATATCTTAAATATCCTAAGAGTGGTTACAAGTACGGTTGTGATGAGGAATTTGCCATTACTATACATGAAAAATCTAAGAATAAAAATATCATAAGTGCTGACGGAGAAAATATCCTAATTATCCTAAATATCCTAAACATCCCAATGGGCAAACAACGGGATGTTGAAAATGTTGTGAGTCCTAATTTTGCCAAGTCAGTCATCCGAATCATCGGGAAGATCGTTAAACCTCATGCAGAAAATATCCTAAGTATCCCAAATGTTCTGACCTGGCTCGTTTCTTTTCTCAAAAACATCCTAAATATCCTAAGTACGTAATATTGTTCGGGGCATATCATCGAACATATTGTAAGTATCCGCTATTGGTGTGATGAGTAAGTAGCGATGGCTAGAAGGAAGATATCATAAGTCCTATAGGAGACAATATTCGAATTATCCTAAATATTCTGAACCATCCAATGGGCCTACAACAGGATGCTGAAAATGTTGTGCTCAGCACGTGTCAAATACTTCCTAATCTCGCCAGACCAAACATCCTGAATATCAGCACCATTCTCTCAGATCATGCAGAAAATATCCTAAATATCCCAAATATCCTCAATTGACTGAACGTTCTTGCTCAAAAATATCCTCAATATCCCAAGTACTTCATGTAGCTTTGGGCATAACACCAGAAATATTCCAAAGATTCGAAGAAGGGTTACAGCTACCATTGTGATGAGTACATTGCCAAAAATATCCTAAGTCCTGATGGAGACAATATCCTCATTATGTGGACCATCCTCAACATCGTAATGGACAAACAACCGCAGGCTGAACATGTTGTGATAAGCAATCGTCAAAAACATCCCAACCTCGCTAGAACAAATATTCTAAATGCGAGAAAAGATCCTAAAACGTCATGCAAAAAATATCCTAAATATCCTAAATATCCCTAGCTGACTCATCTAGACTGAAACCTCCTGCTGAAAAATGTCCAAAATATCCCAAGTACTTAATATTCTTCCAGGCAAGGACCAAAAATATCCTAACTATCCTAAAAAATGGTTACCGTTAAAGCTAAGGTTAACCGTAACCCTTTTTTTTAGGATAATTAGGATATTTTCCCAAAAAAATGATCGGGTGTTTGGGATATTTTAGAACGCAAAAGTAACCTACTAGGATGCATTCTTTTGGCACTCACAAACCACCTCGCCTATGGAATGAGGCCTCAAGACAACACAAACAGCCCTGAACCAGTGCACCACACATGTGTAACGGCAGCACTGACAGCACTCAATTATACACTGATGTGATCAGAATTTCAATGATTCTCAGATGTACATTAGTGCAGTAAATTTTCCGCTTGTTTTCATGTTTTCCGTTCGCCGCCAGATGTCGCCTGTGAGCGCGCGTCGAGTCGCATTTGTCTTTCGTGATTTCCCAATCGGATTTATTTAAATTATTTCGAATGATTTCACGTTGTGTCATTATGTGCGATGAATGCGCATTGAGATTCTATGTCTGCTCCATTTTTGTAGACCGGGTTTTCGTACTCTTCATATTCCACCATGGAGTTCAAAGGACTTACAAGTGCTTCGCATATGTCGCTCCCCTAAGCTGGATATGGGTCTGAAGAGGGTTATGTGGGTTCGGAGATATCAGGGGCAGTGTCGGGCGTTACGACCCCTGGGGCATCAAGGCTACAGGCTTCGCAGTTACAACAAAGATCAACCACTATGCAGCGGTTACAACATGTTCCTCACATGGCACCACACAAAAGGAAGAAACACTACACCACATCAATCCACACCACGCTAGACCACACCACACCACCTTTCACCGCACTGCCCCAGGATGTGCCCCGCAATGTGGCCCACGATGTGCCCCAGAATGTGCCCCTCAATGCTCACCAGAATGTGACCCATGATGTGCCCCACCATGTGCCCCACCATGTGCCGCACGATGTGCCCGCCAAATGCCAATTGATGTGCCCCATGATGTGCCCCACAGTGTGCCCCACTGTGAACCCCACGATGTGCCCTGGGATGTGCCCCACCATGTGCCCCACCATGTGCCGCAGGATGTGCCCCACCATGTAGTAAAATACTTGTAAAATCGGGGTAAAAATTGGGGATGTTTTTTGCCATACAAGGAGGGTGCTGGGTATACTTTGCACTGCACCACGGCCTCCTACCACCTTCAGAATGCATACCACTTCACAAATGCCTTCCTCTCTATCATTACATCACATTCCAACCCATAGTTGCTCACCCGGGATGCTACCCTTGCTGGTCTCTCCGCTGTTTACCACAAATCCCGCCCTTTCATGTCCCAACACCCCATTCAAAAACACCCACCCCTCCCCCATCCGCATCAACACGCCATACCTACACTTTCGTGCAACCCCCCAAATGTGCTCACATTCACATTTGCATCCCACCGCACCCATCCAATTCCACACAGGCCACCGTACCCCGCCCTTTCATGTCCCAACAACCCATTCAAAAAGAACCACACACCAGCATCCGCATCAACACGCCGTACCTACACTTGTGGTAATCACCAGAGAGACCAGCAAGGGGAGCATCCCGGGTGAGCAACTATGGCTTGGAATGTGATGTAATGATCGAGGGGAGGGCAGCTGTGGAGTGCACCTCATTGCAAAGATGTTAGGAGGCCGTGGTGCAGTGCATGGTACAACCAGCACCCCCTCTGTGTAGCGAAAAACATAGCCGATTTTTACCCCAATTTTACTAGCGAGCGGTGGACCTTAATGGAGCCACCGCGGCTGGAAATGTTTTTGCCTGGCAAAGCCAGTTCAGATGTCCATGGCAGCATCGCCCTTTCATGTTCCAACGACCCATTCAAAAACACCCACCCCTCCCCCATCCGCATCAACACGCCATACCTACACTTTCCTACAACCCCTCCAATGTGCTTACATTCACATTTGCATCCCACCGCATCCACCCAACCCGGCACAGGCCACGGTACCCCGCCATTTCATGTTCCAACACCCCATTCAAAAACACCCACCCCTCCCCCATCCGCCTCAACGCGGCATACCTACACTTTCGTGCAACCCCCCAAATGTGCTCACATTCACATTTGCATCCCACCGCATCCACCCAACCCCACACAGGCCACCGTACCCCGCCCTTTCATGTCCCAACACCCCATTCAAAAACACCCACCCCTCCTCCATCTGCATCAACACGCCATACCTACACTTTCGTGCGACCCCCCGTATGTGCTCACATTCACATTTGCATCCCACTGCACCCACCCAACCCCACACAGGCCACCGTACCTCGCCCTTTCGTGTTCCAACACCCCATTCAAAAACACCCACCCCTCCCCCATCCGCATCAACACGCCATACCTGCACTTTCTTGCAACCCTCCCAATGTGCTCACATTCACATTTGCATCCCAGCGCATCCACCCAACCCGGCACAGGCCACGGTACCCCGCCATTTCATGTTCCAACACCCCATTCAAAAACACCCACTCCTCCCCCATCCGCCTCAACACGGCATACCTACACTTTCGTGCAACCCCCCAAATGTGCTCACATTCACATTTACATCCCACCGCACCCATCCAATTCCACACAGGCCACCGTACCCCGCCCTTTCATGTCCCAACAACCCATTCAAAAAGAACCACACACCAGCATCCGCATCAACACGCCGTACCTACACTTGTGGTAATCACCAGAGAGACCAGCAAGGGGAGCATCCCGGGTGAGCAACTATGGCTTGGAATGTGATGTAATGATAGAGGGGAGGGCAGCTGTGGAGTGCACCTCATTGCAAAGATGTTAGGAGGCCGTGGTGCAGTGCATGGTACAACCAGCACCCCCTCTGTGTAGCGAAAAACATAGCCGATTTTTACCCCAATTTTACTAGCGAGCGGTGGACCTTAATGGAGCCACCGCGGCTGGAAATGTTTTTGCCTGGCAAAGCCAGTTCAGATGTCCATGGCAGCATCGCCCTTTCATGTTCCAACGACCCATTCAAAAACACCCACCCCTCCCCCATCCGCATCAACACGCCATACCTACACTTTCCTACAACCCCTCCAATGTGCTTACATTCACATTTGCATCCCACCGCATCCACCCAACCCGGCACAGGCCACGGTACCCCGCCATTTCATGTTCCAACACCCCATTCAAAAACACCCACCCCTCCCCCATCCGCCTCAACGCGGCATACCTACACTTTCGTGCAACCCCCCAAATGTGCTCACATTCACATTTGCATCCCACCGCATCCACCCAACCCGGCACAGGCCACCGTACCCCGCCCTTTCATGTCCCAACACCCCATTCAAAAACACCCACCCCTCCTTCATCCGCATCAACACGCCATACCTACACTTTCGTGCGACCCCCCGTATGTGCTCGCATTCACATTTGCATCCCACTGCACCCACCCAACCCCACACAGGCCACCGTACCTCGCCCTTTCATGTCCCAACACCCCATTCAAAAACACCCACCCCTCCCCCATCCGCATCAACACGCCATACCTACACTTTCCTACAACCCCCCCAATGTGCTCACATTCACATTTGCATCCCACCGCATCCACCCAACCCGGCACAGGCCACGGTACCCCGCCATTTCATGTTCCAACACCCCATTCAAAAACACCCACCCCTCCCCCATCCGCCTCAACACGGCATACCTACACTTTCGTGCAACCCCCCAAATGTGCTCACATTCACATTTGCATCCCACCGCATCCACCCAACCCCACACAGGCCACCGTACCCCGCCCTTTCATGTCCCAACACCCCATTCAAAAACACCCACCCCTCCCCCATCCGCCTCAACACGGCATACCTACACTTTCGTGCAACCCCCCAAATGTGCTCGGATTCACATTTGCATCCCACCGCATCCACCCAACCCGGCACAGGCCACGGTACCCCGCCGTTTCATGTTCCAACACCCCATTCAAAAACACCCACCCCTCCCCCATCCGCATCAACACGCCATACCTGCACTTTCTTGCAACCCTCCCAATGTGCTCACATTCACATTTGCATCCCATTGCATCCACCCAACCCGGCACAGGCCACGGTACCCCGCCATTTCATGTTCCAACACCTATTCAAAAACACCCACCCCTCCCCCATCCGCCTCAACACGGCATACCTACACTTTCGTGAAACCACCCAAATGTGCTCACATTCACATTTGCATCCCACCGCATCCACCCAACCCCACACAGGCCACCGTACCCCGCCCTTTCATGTCCCAACACCCCATTCAAAAACACCCACCCATCCCTCATCCGCATCAACACGCCATACCTACACTTTCGTGCGACCCCCCGTATGTGCTCGCATTCACATTTGCATCCCACTGCACCCACCCAACCCCACACAGGCCACCGTACCTCGCCCTTTCATATCCCAACACCCCATTCAAAAACACCCACCCCTCCCCCATCCGCATCAACACGCCATACCTACACTTTCTTGCAACCCCCCAAATATGCTCACATTCACATTTGCATCCCACTGCATCCACCCAACCCCACACAGGCCACCGTACCCCGCCCTTTCATGTCCCAACACCCCATTCAAAAACACCCACCCCTCCTCCATCCGCATCAACACGCCATACCTACACTTTCGTGCGACCCCCCGTATGTGCTCACATTCACATTTGCATCCCACTGCACCCACCCAACCCCACACAGGCCACCGTACCTCGCCCTTTCATGTTCCAACACCCCATTCAAAAACACCCACCCCTCCCCCATCCGCATCAACACGCCATACCTGCACTTTCTTGCAACCCTCCCAATGTGCTCACATTCACATTTGCATCCCAGCGCATCCACCCAACCCGGCACAGGCCACGGTACCCCGCCATTTCATGTTCCAACACCCCATTCAAAAACACCCACCCCTCCCCCATCCGCCTCAACACGGCATACCTACACTTTCGTGCAACCCCCCAAATGTGCTCACATTCACATTTGCATCCCACCGCACCCATCCAATTCCACACAGGCCACCGTACCCCGCCCTTTCATGTCCCAACAACCCATTCAAAAAGAACCACTCACCAGCATCCGCATCAACACGCCGTACCTACACTTGTGGTAATCACCAGAGAGACCAGCAAGGGGAGCATCCCGGGTGAGCAACTATGCCTTGGAATGTGATGTAATGATAGAGGGGAGGGCAGCTGTGGAGTGCACCTCATTGCAAAGATGTTAGGAGGCCGTGGTGCAGTGCATGGTACAACCAGCACCCCCTCTGTGTAGCGAAAAACATAGCCGATTTTTACCCCAATTTTACTAGCGAGCGGTGGACCTTAATGGAGCCACCGCGGCTGGAAATGCTTTTGCCTGGCAAAGCCAGTTCAGATGTCCATGGCAGCATCGCCCTTTCATGTTCCAACGACCCATTCAAAAACACCCACCCCTCCCCCATCCGCATCAACACGCCATACCTACACTTTCCTACAACCCCCCAAATGTGCTTACATTCACATTTGCATCCCACCGCATCCACCCAACCCGGCACAGGCCACGGTACCCCGCCATTTCATGTTCCAACACCCCATTCAAAAACACCCACCCCTCCCCCATCCGCCTCAACGCGGCATACCTACACTTTCGTGCAACCCCCCAAATGTGCTCACATTCACATTTGCATCCCACCGCATCCACCCAACCCCACACAGGCCACCGTACCCCGCCCTTTCATGTCCCAACACCCCATTCAAAAACACCCACCCCTCCTCCATCCGCATCAACACGCCATACCTACACTTTCGTGCGACCCCCCGTATGTGCTCACATTCACATTTGCATCCCACTGCACCCACCCAACCCCACACAGGCCACCGTACCTCGCCCTTTCGTGTTCCAACACCCCATTCAAAAACACCCACCCCTCCCCCATCCGCATCAACACGCCATACCTGCACTTTCTTGCAACCCTCCCAATGTGCTCACATTCACATTTGCATCCCAGCGCATCCACCCAACCCGGCACAGGCCACGGTACCCCGCCATTTCATGTTCCAACACCCCATTCAAAAACACCCACCCCTCCCCCATCCGCCTCAACACGGCATACCTACACTTTCGTGCAACCCCCCAAATGTGCTCACATTCACATTTGCATCCCACCGCATCCACCCAACCCGGCACAGGCCACCGTACCCCGCCCTTTCATGTCCCAACACCCCATTCAAAAACACCCACCCCTCCTTCATCCGCATCAACACGCCATACCTACACTTTCGTGCGACCCCCCGTATGTGCTCGCATTCACATTTGCATCCCACTGCACCCACCCAACCCCACACAGGCCACCGTACCTCGCCCTTTCATGTCCCAACACCCCATTCAAAAACACCCACCCCTCCCCCATCCGCATCAACACGCCATACCTACACTTTCCTACAACCCCCCCAATGTGCTCACATTCACAATGATCTTTCTTCTAATGGGTGGCATAGTGAGAACTCACCCAAAAATTCTGCAATTCAGAAACAGAATAAAATTTGTGTTCAGGCATGTCATCCAACAGGCAGTGACCAGTACAGACAGCTCTAATCTGGCATTTCCCCAAAAAATCTGCTCAATTTCGCTTTGTTCTGCCAGAAAGCCGACCGCCGCAGACATTTCTGCGGATAAGCCCTTATCCGCAGAAAAACGCATTTCTGCGGATAACAGTTGCTCAACTCGCGGGGCACATTGCAACTGCGACCTTTTTTTTGGACATGCCCAAAAAGTAGGTCGCAATGGACACGGTAACCCAAGAAGTGCTGAACTGGTGCGTTTGCGCAATTTGTATGCTGCAGCTGATCGCTCTTTCGTTCATCCTGCTGCCGTCAAGAAACGGGTGCCGTACATGGACGCCACAGCAAAGCAGCCGTTGGTAATATCAACCCCCCCCTGTCCTGTGCCTCTCCTACCCCACGGTCCGTGAATGGGTGAATCTTTTGGTCGTTGGCCACATTTCACCATTGTGGAGTCCCCGAACATTTTGCCTTGATTTCGAGAAAGAGTTGTGCGGTTTCCGTGTCAACCTGCATCATAACTGTTGTGTTGCACAACTGACACACACAGAGCGCGCTGACACACAACGAACACACAGACAGCGCGAGTGGAGACATCGTATTCAAATGAACGAAGTCCTGGTTTGTTACCTTTTGTTGGAATTTGGGGAGTACAGTACAGGTCCACAAGGTGTTTGTTTCTCTCATTTTGGTGTTCTTGAAGCAATTTTGAAGTTTGAAGTTGGATTTTGATATTTTGTTGCGAATCAGAGTCCCTGTTCCCTGGCGACGCGCTCGGACAGGGTTACGGCGCTCACAACGTGACGCTCTACGCTGCGCTGACAGCGTTTGACTGTCCTGCGCCACCTGTAGCAGCTAATTCTGTTTCAATTCTTCAATTTTGCAAATTTTCAAATTTTGCTCTCTTTTTCTGTCGGCGACGCTTGTCGTAGCTTTTCGACGCGCGAGTGCGTTCGTGGCACTCGTCAACACTGGTATTGTGTGTCGACGGCTCTCTTCCAGCGTCTTGCCCAGTTTCAGGGCTTCATCCTGGCCCATTTTGGGTTTTTAGACCTTTTTGGCCTGTTTCTGGCCAAATGTGCCATTTTTGGCAGGATCGGTCGCAAGCGACAGCTGCGACGCGTGGCGACGCCCTCCGTCGTTCGCCACGGCGCTGCTGGGGCACTCCGAGTGCGCCTGGGTGTTTTCGAGGTGAGTTTTGGGTCGATTTTGGTCATTTTTCACTCTTTGAGAGAATTTCATCTTTGTGATCATCCATCACCATTTCAAGTCAATCAGCCTATTTTGGCTGCTCATGTGCAGTCAACTCCTTCGCCAGAGCGAACCTGAAGGACACACTTCCACACTTGCACTCATACACTTACAGAATACACCATGTACGACCCCTATATATACCCATTTGAGTGAAGCCCATGTATCAGAGCGCCCCAAGTCAACTTAGTGAGAGTCTATAGAGCACTCGCTGACACACAACTGACACACAGAGCTGACACACAAATGACCACAGAGAGCGCGTGACACACAAGTGACACACACAGAGTGCGCTGACACACAAGTGACACACAGACAGCGCGCTGACACACACAGACAGCGCGCTGACACCCAATGGACACCTATGATGCGCGCTGACACACAACGAACACACAGACAGCGCGCTGACGCTTGTAGAAATACATCCGGGCATGGCCAATTGCTATGACATTTTCGTTGCTGCCTGCACAAGTCGGAAAATTGGTGCATTGTATTTTGGTCAATGTTTGCTGCCAGTGTTCAGCATGACTATTTTTTTCCAAAATATGTGGTGTTTTTCATGGTGAGCCTGTGTGGAATGTTCCCTATTGCTTGCTCTATTTGTGGACACTATTGAACAATGCTTGTTTTTTCCTCCTCCTACTTTCACTGATGCCAAGACAGTCCAGTGTTGTTGGGGACATGCCATTGCAGTTTGGAGCAGAATTGATGCAACACACTTCGCTACAACAGGACTTGGCTGGCAAAAATGATGACCAAACAACAGACACCAAAACATTTGTATGTTCAAGCCATGTCTTTTGCAGGGGCAAGCGGAAAACCTCAATTGATAAGGCATTGGTTGCAAGTTAAAAGCTTTGTGCATTGGCAAAAGCATGCGATGCAAGAACAACATGTTTGATACACAATCAGGACGGGCATGGAATGCATGATTAGACAATTTTTGTATTGGCGAGAGTAGGGGCAGCATGTGTGTTCAACCCATTTTTGCATTTGTGAAAGCTAGGGTTTGGAACTCAATTCTGGTTGCATTTCTGAATAAATTAGTGGATTCATGTAGGAGTAGGGGTGCAAAGTGGTGCGAATTCCTACAGCAGTGCGGGTGCAATGGAAAAAGCAGGGTGCATAATCTCAGCCGATTCTGGTGGCATTGGGGATGCGAATGACCCTTTGTGAATTTTTTTTGTGGTACCTTCGTGTAATTTTTTTCCAGGAAACAGGAAGTTGACGGTTTTTTTCATTTGCTGTCCCCAAAAAAAAATACATTCACAAGGACCAGGCATTGCGGGGGTAGACATATAGGCATAAAACAATTCCCTAAAATTTTCCAAGTTTTCGGGCACAAAAACATGGGAACACGTTCTGTGTTTGTGGCCTACACTCTGCAGCCTGACCCACCACTCTGGACTCTCCCTGAACAAGGGATCTCCAGGGGGTGGGAGCCCATTCACAAGGGCCAGGCATTGCTGGGGTAGACATATAGGCATAAAACAATTTCCTAAAATCTTCCAAGTTTTCGGGCACAAAAACATGGGAACACGTTCTGTGTTTGTGGCCTACACTCTGCAGCCTGACCCACCACTCTGGACTCTCCCTGAACAAGGGATCTCCAGGGGGTGGGAGCCCATTCACAAGGGCCAGGCATTGCTGGGGTAGACGTATAGGCATAAAACAATTTCCTAAAATCTTCCAAGTTTTCGGGCACAAAAACATGGGAACACATTCTGTGTTTGTGGCCTACACTCTGCAGCCTGACCCACCACCCTGGACTCTCCCTGAACAAGGGATCTCCAGGGGGTGGGAGCCCATTCACAAGGGCCAGGCATTGCTGGGGTAGACATATAGGCATGCTATTGAGGTATGGAGGACAACATTCATGTGTGTTGCATGGCAATACATTCATTTGGGACGCAAACTCAGGCACATGGGACCGAACCCAAGCCCAAGGCAGCAGCCAACCCTGGCCCCAAGGATGGTTGTTTTCAGTGATAGTCGGCAACTCAAGGCACCCCCCCAGGGCAACGTGGATGCATTGTCATGGAGCCTGACAGCATGAATGTGACCTCCTAGGTGTCCTCTAGAGGTTCCTGAACCTCAAGCTGAAGAGATGGCCCACAAACCTTTTTTTTGTACAAATTTCACCGTTCTACTACGTAACTTTTCGGCCTTTTCAGGATGGCTGTTTTCAGTGATAGTCGGCAACCCAAGGCACCCCCCCAGGGCAACGTCTATGCATTATCATGGAGCCTGACAGCATGAGTGTGACCTCCTAGGTCTCCTCTAGAGGTTCATAAACCTCAAGCTGAAGAGATGGCCCACAAAGACAGGAGACAATGGGGTGGGGTGGGGTGGGGGGGGGGGGCATGCGCGCAGTTGAGGCCGCGGTCACATTTTCTCGGCCCATTTGTGCGTGCTTCTTCATTACTTGGGCCCTGGTTCCCCGTTTGCAGGGTATCTTTGTCTGATTGTGCCCCATGTGCGGCTCTTAACGGCCGAATCTGTTCGTTGCTGGCCCGTTCGGATGCGGTCCACCCCCCCCCTTTTCCCCGCCCGCAAGCCGGGCGTCCGCGCATGACAAATGCGTACAGCCATACTACTGGGAACACACCTAAACCCGTCCGATTTCAGAAGTTAAGCCTAGTCAGGCCCAGTTAGTACTGAGGTGGGAGACCACTTGGGAACACTGGGTGCTGTACGTTTTTTTATTGCCCCTGACTCGGTAGGATCTGCCCGTTCCTAGACAGGCAGATCCTACCGAGTATACAGTCTCCCCGAAAGTACTAAAAATAGCAAATTGTACCAAATCGACGTGAAAATCTTTGTACCCCCCCTATTTCGAGGTCGCTGATTCCGAAAATGCAATTTTTTTTCGAATCTGAGACAGTGGCGTCGAGATATGAGGGGGTCCAAATGGAGCGCGCGCGCGACCAAAAACTCGGTAATAACCGCCCCAACCGCCAAATCTGAGTTGATATTCGGATTCAGCGACATCAAAATAGGGGGGGGGGGTACTAGTTTACCCATGTAGGTCCCCAGGGGGTCCTGCTCTAACACCACCCCAAAAGGGGTATCCCCATTCGTGGTGAGGAACGGGCAGAGCCTACCGAGTCGGTAATAGTCACCCATATCCTAAAATGAGCTATTGACACAGTAAACCCCCCCTATTTCGGGGTCGCTGAGTCCAAAACGTCACTCATTTTGCGAATCCGAGACGGTGGCGTCGAGCTATGGGGGAGGGGGGTCCTAACGAGCGGTGGGGGGTCCGAAAAACCCCCCTTCCAAAATGCGTTCGCATAAGGGCGCTGTCACAAGGACGTTATGCTACGCACACCCTTCTTGGAGGCACACTTTCTGAGTGTCTATTTTTTTTCGGTATATACTCGCTCCTTACTAGGCAGCTTTGGTGCTTTCAGCGCCACTTTGTGGAGGCCAATGGGCCAATCTCCTTCCAAAACCAAAGTCCTTCCCACTGGAGTCCGGATCATAGGCTCAAGCTCAGCACCCATCATTTACTCCGCACACATCCGCACACATGTCCCTCCCCTTTGCGTAACACCCTGCCCTTCCTTCCCTGGTGGTATCGCGGCATGCGCTGCCCCGCCCCTTCCGCCCCTCCCCCCTAGGGGAGTAGGGTTTGTCCATGTCCCTTGTGCGCAGGAGACAATGGGGTGGGGTGGGGTGGGGGGGTGCATGCGCGCAGTTGAGGCCGCGGTCACATTTTGTCGGCCCATTTGTGTGTGCTTCTTGCTTACTTGGGCCCTGGTTCCCCGTTTGCAGGGTATCTTTGTCTGATTGTGCCCCATGTGCGGCGCTTAACGGCCGAATCTGTTCGTTGCTGGCCCGTTCGGACGCGGACAATGATTTGTGCCATGTGATGTTTTTTCCAATCTGTTGCATTCGGTGACGTTGCCGATCGATGTGCACAGTGATACGCTGTATGGAGAGTGTTGTCCTGGGGACAGCTTGTTTTTTGGGCTTCTAGTCAGCTTTGCTGGGAGTTTTGTTTTGTATTCTTTGCACCATGTCGTGCTGTGAGCAATGTGTTGTGTCTTGTGCGCAGTGCTGTCTATTGCAAGCTGTATCCAAAAACTTCCATGGTGCAGAACAAAGGTCTCATTGAAGCTCATGTTTTTCGCACATGGCCGCCATGGCACCTTCTTAGGAGCTAGATCTTCCTCTGAGTGTGCTGAGACCATCCCGCCCCCCTCCTGGACAAGAATCTTAGAGATTCCAAATGTGCACATGCCTCTACAATGCCACATACCTTCGGGAAATCCTTCTGTGTAACCCGCATAGGCCTGTACGCAAAGGCTAAAAAGGATTTCAAAAATTTGCTGAACGAGGAATCTCAACAACCCTAGCTCCTTGAGGGAATATATGAATGGTCCAAATGCTCGATCTAGCCATAATTCAAAGGCAGGAAATACATTCTAAACTGTAAGCCACAAATTATCATAACTATTGCAACTTTCCTCAACCTCTTTTGTCCGCAAAAATCTTGACGCAGTGATATTGCAGGTAGTAAAGACGTATCACTATTACTATCGCAAAAAGGAATGTCGAAGTGGTCCACTTCACGGTTCAAAAAATCCTAGTTTGTTGCGTGACGATGTTACAAATTTTGTACATACCCGTGTCTGTTGGAAACAGAACACTGCATGTGTCCTGTGTGCTACAAAACCGCGGCTGCCAAAGTACTGCATGATTCGATGCTCAACAACTTACCAAAATGTCAAACCCATAGCAGATGAGGTATGGGATCAAATTGTCCTAACCAATTTTGAGAAACATCCCAGATGTCCCCAATATCCTAGTGAGTTTAAAATACAATATCACAATCTTCTACACAACCATAGATCTATCAAGGCTGCGCATCCCGATGGCTAACCCGTACGAAATGAAAAGCGCGCCAACGAATGTCCTAAGTCGTGTTTGAGAAAACGATCCTAAGTCCGAATGCAGAAAAGATCCTAATGATTCTAATTATCATAAAAGTCCTAACCAGGCGAACATGTTGCGATGAGTCATTGTCAAAGATATGGAAAAATAGGTTATCCTTATCCTAGAACCTCTGTCTAACGCGTGGAAAAAACATCCTAAGTATCCTGAACATCCCCAGCCTTTGGGACAGAACGTTAGGGCTAGGAAACATCCTAACTATGCCAAGTACTGAATATTCCTCGATAACACCAACGAATATACTACATATCCTAAGCGTGGTTACAATTACGGTTGTCATGAGTTATTTGCCATCACTACACATGCAAAATGTAAAAAGAACGATATTCTAACTCCTGTTGGAGAAAATATCCTAAATATCTTCAACTGACTGAACATTTGTTCTCAAAAATATCCCAAATATCCCAAGTACTTTGTGTGGCTCTGGGCATGTAATTATCCTAAACTTCCTGACCTGGCAAACATGTTGCGATGGGTCATTGTCAAAGAGATGGATAAACTGGTTAGCCTTAGCCTAAAAACACTGTCTAATTTGTGCAAAAAACATCCTAAGTATCCTAAATGTCCTCAACTTTTGGGACTGAAAGTTGGGGCTAGCAAACATCTTTAATGTGCTAAGTACTCCACTTTCTTCGATAACAGCAAGGAATATCTTAAATATCCTAAGAGTGGTTACAAGTACGGTTGTGATGAGGAATTTGCCATTACTATACATGAAAAATCTAAGAATAAAAATATCATAAGTGCTGACGGAGAAAATATCCTAATTATCCTAAATATCCTAAACATCCCAATGGGCAAACAACGGGATGTTGAAAATGTTGTGAGTCCTAATTTTGCCAAGTCAGTCATCCGAATCATCGGGAAGATCGTTAAACCTCATGCAGAAAATATCCTAAGTATCCCAAATGTTCTGACCTGGCTCGTTTCTTTTCTCAAAAACATCCTAAATATCCTAAGTACGTAATATTGTTCGGGGCATATCATCGAACATATTGTAAGTATCCGCTATTGGTGTGATGAGTAAGTAGCGATGGCTAGAAGGAAGATATCATAAGTCCTATAGGAGACAATATTCGAATTATCCTAAATATTCTGAACCATCCAATGGGCCTACAACAGGATGCTGAAAATGTTGTGCTCAGCACGTGTCAAATACTTCCTAATCTCGCCAGACCAAACATCCTGAATATCAGCACCATTCTCTCAGATCATGCAGAAAATATCCTAAATATCCCAAATATCCTCAATTGACTGAACGTTCTTGCTCAAAAATATCCTCAATATCCCAAGTACTTCATGTAGCTTTGGGCATAACACCAGAAATATTCCAAAGATTCGAAGAAGGGTTACAGCTACCATTGTGATGAGTACATTGCCAAAAATATCCTAAGTCCTGATGGAGACAATATCCTCATTATGTGGACCATCCTCAACATCGTAATGGACAAACAACCGCAGGCTGAACATGTTGTGATAAGCAATCGTCAAAAACATCCCAACCTCGCTAGAACAAATATTCTAAATGCGAGAAAAGATCCTAAAACGTCATGCAAAAAATATCCTAAATATCCTAAATATCCCTAGCTGACTCATCTAGACTGAAACCTCCTGCTGAAAAATGTCCAAAATATCCCAAGTACTTAATATTCTTCCAGGCAAGGACCAAAAATATCCTAACTATCCTAAAAAATGGTTACCGTTAAAGCTAAGGTTAACCGTAACCCTTTTTTTTAGGATAATTAGGATATTTTCCCAAAAAAATGATCGGGTGTTTGGGATATTTTAGAACGCAAAAGTAACCTACTAGGATGCATTCTTTTGGCACTCACAAACCACCTCGCCTATGGAATGAGGCCTCAAGACAACACAAACAGCCCTGAACCAGTGCACCACACATGTGTAACGGCAGCACTGACAGCACTCAATTATACACTGATGTGATCAGAATTTCAATGATTCTCAGATGTACATTAGTGCAGTAAATTTTCCGCTTGTTTTCATGTTTTCCGTTCGCCGCCAGATGTCGCCTGTGAGCGCGCGTCGAGTCGCATTTGTCTTTCGTGATTTCCCAATCGGATTTATTTAAATTATTTCGAATGATTTCACGTTGTGTCATTATGTGCGATGAATGCGCATTGAGATTCTATGTCTGCTCCATTTTTGTAGACCGGGTTTTCGTACTCTTCATATTCCACCATGGAGTTCAAAGGACTTACAAGTGCTTCGCATATGTCGCTCCCCTAAGCTGGATATGGGTCTGAAGAGGGTTATGTGGGTTCGGAGATATCAGGGGCAGTGTCGGGCGTTACGACCCCTGGGGCATCAAGGCTACAGGCTTCGCAGTTACAACAAAGATCAACCACTATGCAGCGGTTACAACATGTTCCTCACATGGCACCACACAAAAGGAAGAAACACTACACCACATCAATCCACACCACGCTAGACCACACCACACCACCTTTCACCGCACTGCCCCAGGATGTGCCCCGCAATGTGGCCCACGATGTGCCCCAGAATGTGCCCCTCAATGCTCACCAGAATGTGACCCATGATGTGCCCCACCATGTGCCCCACCATGTGCCGCACGATGTGCCCGCCAAATGCCAATTGATGTGCCCCATGATGTGCCCCACAGTGTGCCCCACTGTGAACCCCACGATGTGCCCTGGGATGTGCCGCACCATGTGCCCCACCATGTGCCGCAGGATGTGCCCCACCATGTAGTAAAATACTTGTAAAATCGGGGTAAAAATTGGGGATGTTTTTTGCCATACAAGGAGGGTGCTGGGTATACTTTGCACTGCACCACGGCCTCCTACCACCTTCAGAATGCATACCACTTCACAAATGCCTTCCTCTCTATCATTACATCACATTCCAACCCATAGTTGCTCACCCGGGATGCTCCCCTTGCTGGTCTCTCCGCTATTTACCACAAACCATACATAAAAAAAAGGCATGTTTCTGGGTAGTTCTCCATAGGCATAGTCGGCAACCCAAGGGACCCCTTCAGGATGTATCCACGGCTTCTGTGCCCCAAGCCAATGGCGTTGGTGAGGTCTCTGGGATCAGGGCATGGACATCCGAACCCGGTTTGCCAAACCAAAACATTGTCCAGCCGCCGCAGCTCCATTAAGGTCCACCGCTCACTAGTAAAATCGGGGTAAAAACTGGGGATGTTTTTCGCCATACAAGGAGGGTGGTGGGTATACTTTGCACTGCACCACGGCCTCCTACCACCTTCAGAATGCATTCCACTTCACAAATGCCTTCGTTTCTATCATTACATCACATTCCAACCCATGGTTGCTCGACCGGGATGCTACCCTTGCTGGTCTCTCCGCTGTTTACCACAAATCCCGCCCTTTCATGTCCCAACACCCCATTCAAAAACACCCACCCCTCCCCCATCCGCATCAACACGCCATACCTACACTTTCGTGCAACCCCCCAAATGTGCTCACATTCACATTTGCATCCCACCGCACCCATCCAATTCCACACAGGCCACCGTACCCCGCCCTTTCATGTCCCAACAACCCATTCAAAAAGAACCACACACCAGCATCCGCATCAACACGCCGTACCTACACTTGTGGTAATCACCAGAGAGACCAGCAAGGGGAGCATCCCGGGTGAGCAACTATGGCTTGGAATGTGATGTAATGATCGAGGGGAGGGCAGCTGTGGAGTGCACCTCATTGCAAAGATGTTAGGAGGCCGTGGTGCAGTGCATGGTACAACCAGCACCCCCTCTGTGTAGCGAAAAACATAGCCGATTTTTACCCCAATTTTACTAGCGAGCGGTGGACCTTAATGGAGCCACCGCGGCTGGAAATGTTTTTGCCTGGCAAAGCCAGTTCAGATGTCCATGGCAGCATCGCCCTTTCATGTTCCAACGACCCATTCAAAAACACCCACCCCTCCCCCATCCGCATCAACACGCCATACCTACACTTTCCTACAACCCCCCCAATGTGCTTACATTCACATTTGCATCCCACCGCATCCACCCAACCCGGCACAGGCCACGGTACCCCGCCATTTCATGTTCCAACACCCCATTCAAAAACACCCACCCCTCCCCCATCCGCCTCAACGCGGCATACCTACACTTTCGTGCAACCCCCGAAATGTGCTCACATTCACATTTGCATCCCACCGCATCCACCCAACCCCACACAGGCCACCGTACCCCGCCCTTTCATGTCCCAACACCCCATTCAAAAACACCCACCCCTCCTCCATCCGCATCAACACGCCATACCTACACTTTCGTGCGACCCCCCGTATGTGCTCACATTCACATTTGCATCCCACTGCACCCACCCAACCCCACACAGGCCACCGTACCTCGCCCTTTCGTGTTCCAACACCCCATTCAAAAACACCCACCCCTCCCCCATCCGCATCAACACGCCATACCTGCACTTTCTTGCAACCCTCCCAATGTGCTCACATTCACATTTGCATCCCAGCGCATCCACCCAACCCGGCACAGGCCACGGTACCCCGCCATTTCATGTTCCAACACCCCATTCAAAAACACCCACCCCTCCCCCATCCGCCTCAACACGGCATACCTACACTTTCGTGCAACCCCCCAAATGGGCTCACATTCACATTTACATCCCACCGCACCCATCCAATTCCACACAGGCCACCGTACCCCGCCCTTTCATGTCCCAACAACCCATTCAAAAAGAACCACACACCAGCATCCGCATCAACACGCCGTACCTACACTTGTGGTAATCACCAGAGAGACCAGCAAGGGGAGCATCCCGGGTGAGCAACTATGGCTTGGAATGTGATGTAATGATAGAGGGGAGGGCAGCTGTGGAGTGCACCTCATTGCAAAGATGTTAGGAGGCCGTGGTGCAGTGCATGGTACAACCAGCACCCCCTCTGTGTAGCGAAAAACATAGCCGATTTTTACCCCAATTTTACTAGCGAGCGGTGGACCTTAATGGAGCCACCGCGGCTGGAAATGTTTTTGCCTGGCAAAGCCAGTTCAGATGTCCATGGCAGCATCGCCCTTTCATGTTCCAACGACCCATTCAAAAACACCCACCCCTCCCCCATCCGCATCAACACGCCATACCTACACTTTCCTACAACCCCTCCAATGTGCTTACATTCACATTTGCATCCCACCGCATCCACCCAACCCGGCACAGGCCACGATACCCCGCCATTTCATGTTCCAACACCCCATTCAAAAACACCCACCCCTCCCCCATCCGCCTCAACGCGGCATACCTACACTTTCGTGCAACCCCCCAAATGTGCTCACATTCACATTTGCATCCCACCGCATCCACCCAACCCGGCACAGGCCACCGTACCCCGCCCTTTCATGTCCCAACACCCCATTCAAAAACACCCACCCCTCCTTCATCCGCATCAACACGCCATACCTACACTTTCGTGCGACCCCCCGTATGTGCTCGCATTCACATTTGCATCCCACTGCACCCACCCAACCCCACACAGGCCACCGTACCTCGCCCTTTCATGTCCCAACACCCCATTCAAAAACACCCACCCCTCCCCCATCCGCATCAACACGCCATACCTACACTTTCCTACAACCCCCCCAATGTGCTCACATTCACATTTGCATCCCACCGCATCCACCCAACCCGGCACAGGCCACGGTACCCCGCCATTTCATGTTCCAACACCCCATTCAAAAACACCCACCCCTCCCCCATCCGCCTCAACACGGCATACCTACACTTTCGTGCAACCCCCCAAATGTGCTCACATTCACATTTGCATCCCACCGCATCCACCCAACCCCACACAGGCCACCGTACCCCGCCCTTTCATGTCCCAACACCCCATTCAAAAACACCCACCCCTCCCCCATCCGCCTCAACACGGCATACCTACACTTTCGTGCAACCCCCCAAATGTGCTCGGATTCACATTTGCATCCCACCGCATCCACCCAACCCGGCACAGGCCACGGTACCCCGCCGTTTCATGTTCCAACACCCCATTCAAAAACACCCACCCCTCCCCCATCCGCATCAACACGCCATACCTGCACTTTCTTGCAACCCTCCCAATGTGCTCACATTCACATTTGCATCCCATCGCATCCACCCAACCCGGCACAGGCCACGGTACCCCGCCATTTCATGTTCCAACACCTATTCAAAAACACCCGGCCCTCCCCCATCCGCCTCAACACGGCATACCTACACTTTCGTGAAACCACCCAAATGTGCTCACATTCACATTTGCATCCCACCGCATCCACCCAACCCCACACAGGCCACCGTACCCCGCCCTTTCATGTCCCAACACCCCATTCAAAAACACCCACCCATCCCTCATCCGCATCAACACGCCATACCTACACTTTCGTGCGACCCCCCGTATGTGCTCGCATTCACATTTGCATCCCACTGCACCCACCCAACCCCACACAGGCCACCGTACCTCGCCCTTTCATATCCCAACACCCCATTCAAAAACACCCACCCCTCCCCCATCCGCATCAACACGCCATACCTACACTTTCTTGCAACCCCCCAAATGTGCTCACATTCACATTTGCATCCCACCGCATCCACCCAACCCCACACAGGCCACCGTACCCCGCCCTTTCATGTCCCAACACCCCATTCAAAAACACCCACCCCTCCTCCATCCGCATCAACACGCCATACCTACACTTTCGTGCGACCCCCCGTATGTGCTCACATTCACATTTGCATCCCACTGCACCCACCCAACCCCACACAGGCCACCGTACCTCGCCCTTTCGTGTTCCAACACCCCATTCAAAAACACCCACCCCTCCCCCATCCGCATCAACACGCCATACCTGCACTTTCTTGCAACCCCCCCAATGTGCTCACATTCACATTTGCATCCCACCGCATCCACCCAACCCGGCACAGGCCACCGTACCCCGCCCTTTCATGTCCCAACACCCCATTCCAAAACACCCACCCCTCCCCCATCCGCATCAACACGCCATACCTACACTTTCGTGCAACCCCCCAAATGTGCTCACATTCACATTTGCATCCCACCGCATCCACCCAACCCGGCACAGGCCACGGTACCCCGCCATTTCATGTTCCAACACCCCATTCAAAAACACCCACCCCTCCCCCATCCGCCTCAACACGGCATACCTACACTTTCGTGCAACCCCCCAAATGTGCTCACATTCACATTTGCATCCCACCGCATCCACCCAACCCCACACAGGCCACCGTACCCCGCCCTTTCATGTCCCAACACCCCATTCAAAAACACCCACCCCTCCCCCATCCGCCTCAACACGGCATACCTACACTTTCGTGCAACCCCCCAAATGTGCTCGGATTCACATTTGCATCCCACTGCACCCACCCAACCCCACACAGGCCACCGTACCTCGCCCTTTCGTGTTCCAACACCCCATTCAAAAACACCCACCCCTCCCCCATCCGCATCAACACGCCATACCTGCACTTTCTTGCAACCCCCCCAATGTGCTCACATTCACATTTGCATCCCACCGCATCCACCCAACCCGGCACAGGCCACGGTACCCCGCCATTTCATGTTCCAACACCCCATTCAAAAACACCCACCCCTCCCCCATCCGCCTCAACACGATGTTTTTTCCAATCTGTTGCATTCGGTGACGTTGCCGATCGATGTGCACAGTGATACGCTGTATGGAGAGTGTTGTCCTGGGGACAGCTTGTTTTTTGGGCTTCTAGTCAGCTTTGCTGGGAGTTTTGTTTTGTATTCTTTGCACCATGTCGTGCTGTGAGCAATGTGTTGTGTCTTGTGCGCAGTGCTGTCTATTGCAAGCTGTATCCAAAAACTTCCATGGTGCAGAACAAAGGTCTCATTGAAGCTCATGTTTTTCGCACATGGCCGCCATGGCACCTTCTTAGGAGCTAGATCTTCCTCTGAGTGTGCTGAGACCATCCCGCCCCCCTCCTGGACAAGAATCTTAGAGATTCCAAATGTGCACATGCCTCTACAATGCCACATACCTTCGGGAAATCCTTCTGTGTAACCCGCATAGGCCTGTACGCAAAGGCTAAAAAGGATTTCAAAAATTTGCTGAACGAGGAATCTCAACAACCCTAGCTCCTTGAGGGAATATATGAATGGTCCAAATGCTCGATCTAGCCATAATTCAAAGGCAGGAAATACATTCTAAACTGTAAGCCACAAATTATCATAACTATTGCAACTTTCCTCAACCTCTTTTGTCCGCAAAAATCTTGACGCAGTGATATTGCAGGTAGTAAAGACGTATCACTATTACTATCGCAAAAAGGAATGTCGAAGTGGTCCACTTCACGGTTCAAAAAATCCTAGTTTGTTGCGTGACGATGTTACAAATTTTGTACATACCATTGTCTGTTGGAAACAGAACACTGCATGTGTCCTGTGTGCTACAAAACCGCGGCTGCCAAAGTACTGCATGATTCGATGCTCAACAACTTACCAAAATGTCAAACCCATAGCAGATGAGGTATGGGATCAAATTGTCCTAACCAATTTTGAGAAACATCCCAGATGTCCCCAATATCCTAGTGAGTTTAAAATACAATATCACAATCTTCTACACAACCATAGATCTATCAAGGCTGCGCATCCCGATGGCTAACCCGTACGAAATGAAAAGCGCGCCAACGAATGTCCTAAGTCGTGTTTGAGAAAACGATCCTAAGTCCGAATGCAGAAAAGATCCTAATGATCCTAATTATCATAAAAGTCCTAACCAGGCGAACATGTTGCGATGAGTCATTGTCAAAGATATGGAAAAATAGGTTATCCTTATCCTAGAACCTCTGTCTAACGCGTGGAAAAAACATCCTAAGTATCCTGAACATCCCCAGCCTTTGGGACAGAACGTTAGGGCTAGGAAACATCCTAACTATGCCAAGTACTGAATATTCCTCGATAACACCAACGAATATACTACATATCCTAAGCGTGGTTACAATTACGGTTGTCATGAGTTATTTGCCATCACTACACATGCAAAATGTAAAAAGAACGATATTCTAACTCCTGTTGGAGAAAATATCCTAAATATCTTCAACTGACTGAACATTTGTTCTCAAAAATATCCCAAATATCCCAAGTACTTTGTGTGGCTCTGGGCATGTAATTATCCTAAACCTCCTGACCTGGCAAACATGTTGCGATGGGTCATTGTCAAAGAGATGGATAAAACGGTTAGCCTTAGCCTAAAAACACTGTCTAATTTGTGCAAAAAACATCCTAAGTATCCTAAATGTCCTCAACTTTTGGGACTGAAAGTTGGGGCTAGCAAACATCTTTAATGTGCTAAGTACTCCACTTTCTTCGATAACAGCAAGGAATATCTTAAATATCCTAAGAGTGGTTACAAGTACGGTTGTGATGAGGAATTTGCCATTACTATACATGAAAAATCTAAGAATAAAAATATCATAAGTGCTGACGGAGAAAATATCCTAATTATCCTAAATATCCTAAACATCCCAATGGGCAAACAACGGGATGTTGAAAATGTTGCGAGTCCTAATTTTGCCAAGTCAGTCATCCGAATCATCGGGAAGATCGTTAAACCTCATGCAGAAAATATCCTAAGTATCCCAAATGTTCTGACCTGGCTCGTTTCTTTTCTCAAAAACATCCTAAATATCCTAAGTACATAATATTGTTCGGGGCATATCATCGAACATATTGTAAGTATCCGCTATTGGTGTGATGAGTAAGTAGCGATGGCTAGAAGGAAGATATCATAAGTCCTATAGGAGACAATATTCGAATTATCCTAAATATTCTGAACCATCCAATGGGCCTACAACAGGATGCTGAAAATGTTGTGCTCAGCACGTGTCAAATACTTCCTAATCTCGCCAGACCAAACATCCTGAATATCAGCACCATTCTCTCAGATCATGCAGAAAATATCCTAAATATCCCAAATATCCTCAATTGACTGAACGTTCTTGCTCAAAAATATCCTCAATATCCCAAGTACTTCATGTAGCTTTGGGCAGAACACCAGAAATATTCCAAAGATTCGAAGAAGGGTTACAGCTACCATTGTGATGAGTACATTGCCAAAAATATCCTAAGTCCTGATGGAGACAATATCCTCATTATGTGGACCATCCTCAACATCGTAATGGACAAACAACCGCAGGCTGAACATGTTGTGATAAGCAATCGTCAAAAACATCCCAACCTCGCCAGAACAAATATTCTAAATGCGAGAAAAGATCCTAAAACGTCATGCAAAAAATATCCTAAATATCCTAAATATCCCTAGCTGACTCATCTAGACTGAAACCTCCTGCTGAAAAATGTCCAAAATATCCCAAGTACTTAATATTCTTCCAGGCAAGGACCAAAAATATCCTAACTATCCTAAAAAATGGTTACCGTTAAAGCTAAGGTTAACCGTAACCCTTTTTTTTAGGATAATTAGGATATTTTCCCAAAAAAATGATCGGGTGTTTGGGATATTTTAGAACGCAAAAGTAACCTACTAGGATGCATTCTTTTGGCACTCACAAACCACCTCGCCTATGGAATGAGGCCTCAAGACAACACAAACAGCCCTGAACCAGTGCACCACACATGTGTAACGGCAGCACTGACAGCACTCAATTATACACTGATGTGATCAGAATTTCAATGATTCTCAGATGTACATTAGTGCAGTAAATTTTCCGCTTGTTTTCATGTTTTCCGTTCGCCGCCAGATGTCGCCTGTGAGCGCGCGTCGAGTCGCATTTGTCTTTCGTGATTTCCCAATCGGATTTATTTAAATTATTTCGAATGATTTCACGTTGTGTCATTATGTGCGATGAATGCGCATTGAGATTCTATGTCTGCTCCATTTTTGTAGACCGGGTTTTCGTACTCTTCATATTCCACCATGGAGTTCAAAGGACTTACAAGTGCTTCGCATATGTCGCTCCCCTAAGCTGGATATGGGTCTGAAGAGGGTTATGTGGGTTCGGAGATATCAGGGGCAGTGTCGGGCGTTACGACCCCTGGGGCATCAAGGCTACAGGCTTCGCAGTTACAACAAAGATCAACCACTATGCAGCGGTTACAACATGTTCCTCACATGGCACCACACAAAAGGAAGAAACACTACACCACATCAATCCACACCACGCTAGACCACACCACACCACCTTTCACCGCACTGCCCCAGGATGTGCCCCGCAATGTGGCCCACGATGTGCCCCAGAATGTGCCCCTCAATGCTCACCAGAATGTGACCCATGATGTGCCCCACCATGTGCCCCACCATGTGCCGCACGATGTGCCCGCCAAATGCCAATTGATGTGCCCCATGATGTGCCCCACAGTGTGCCCCACTGTGAACCCCACGATGTGCCCTGGGATGTGCCCCACCATGTGCCCCACCATGTGCCGCAGGATGTGCCCCACCATGTAGTAAAATACTTGTAAAATCGGGGTAAAAATTGGGGATGTTTTTTGCCATACAAGGAGGGTGCTGGGTATACTTTGCACTGCACCACGGCCTCCTACCACCTTCAGAATGCATACCACTTCACAAATGCCTTCCTCTCTATCATTACATCACATTCCAACCCATGGTTGCTCGACCGGGATGCTACCCTTGCTGGTCTCTCCGCTGTTTACCACAAATCCCGCCCTTTCATGTCCCAACACCCCATTCAAAAACACCCACCCCTCCCCCATCCGCATCAACACGCCATACCTACACTTTCGTGCAACCCCCCAAATGTGCTCACATTCACATTTGCATCCCACCGCACCCATCCAATTCTACACAGGCCACCGTACCCCGCCCTTTCATGTCCCAACAACCCATTCAAAAAGAACCACACACCAGCATCCGCATCAACACGCCGTACCTACACTTGTGGTAATCACCAGAGAGACCAGCAAGGGGAGCATCCCGGGTGAGCAACTATGGCTTGGAATGTGATGTAATGATAGAGGGGAGGGCAGCTGTGGAGTGCACCTCATTGCAAAGATGTTAGGAGGCCGTGGTGCAGTGCATGGTACAACCAGCACCCCCTCTGTGTAGCGAAAAACATAGCCGATTTTTACCCCAATTTTACTAGCGAGCGGTGGACCTTAATGGAGCCACCGCGGCTGGAAATGTTTTTGCCTGGCAAAGCCAGTTCAGATGTCCATGGCAGCATCGCCCTTTCATGTTCCAACGACCCATTCAAAAACACCCACCCCTCCCCCATCCGCATCAACACGCCATACCTACACTTTCCTACAACCCCTCCAATGTGCTTACATTCACATTTGCATCCCACCGCATCCACCCAACCCGGCACAGGCCACGGTACCCCGCCATTTCATGTTCCAACACCCCATTCAAAAACACCCACCCCTCCCCCATCCGCCTCAACGCGGCATACCTACACTTTCGTGCAACCCCCCAAATGTGCTCACATTCACATTTGCATCCCACCGCATCCACCCAACCCGGCACAGGCCACCGTACCCCGCCCTTTCATGTCCCAACACCCCATTAAAAAACACCCACCCCTCCTTCATCCGCATCAACACGCCATACCTACACTTTCGTGCGACCCCCCGTATGTGCTCGCATTCACATTTGCATCCCACTGCACCCACCCAACCCCACACAGGCCACCGTACCTCGCCCTTTCATGTCCCAACACCCCATTCAAAAACACCCACCCCTCCCCCATCCGCATCAACATGCCATACCTACACTTTCCTACAACCCCCCCAATGTGCTCACATTCACATTTGCATCCCACCGCATCCACCCAACCCGGCACAGGCCACGGTACCCCGCCATTTCATGTTCCAACACCCCATTCAAAAACACCCACCCCTCCCCCATCCGCCTCAACACGGCATACCTACACTTTCGTGCAACCCCCCAAATGTGCTCACATTCACATTTGCATCCCACCGCATCCACCCAACCCCACACAGGCCACCGTACCCCGCCCTTTCATGTCCCAACACCCCATTCAAAAACACCCACCCCTCCCCCATCCGCCTCAACACGGCATACCTACACTTTCGTGCAACCCCCCAAATGTGCTGGGATTCACATTTGCATCCCACCGCATCCACCCAACCCGGCACAGGCCACGGTACCCCGCCGTTTCATGTTCCAACACCCCATTCAAAAACACCCACCCCTCCCCCATCCGCATCAACACGCCATACCTGCACTTTCTTGCAACCCTCCCAATGTGCTCACATTCACATTTGCATCCCATCGCATCCACCCAACCCGGCACAGGCCACGGTACCCCGCCATTTCATGTTCCAACACCTATTCAAAAACACCCACCCCTCCCCCATCCGCCTCAACACGGCATACCTACACTTTCGTGAAACCACCCAAATGTGCTCACATTCACATTTGCATCCCACCGCATCCACCCAACCCCACACAGGCCACCGTACCCCGCCCTTTCATGTCCCAACACCCCATTCAAAAACACCCACCCCTCCCCCATCCGCCTCAACACGGCATACCTACACTTTCCTACAACCCCTCCAATGTGCTTACATTCACATCCTACCGAGTATACAGTCTCCCCGAAAGTACTAAAAATAGCAAATTGTACCAAATCGACGTGAAAATCTTTGTACCCCCCCTATTTCGAGGTCGCTGATTCCGAAAATGCAATTTTTTTTCGAATCTGAGACAGTGGCGTCGAGATATGAGGGGGTCCAAATGGAGCGCGCGCGCGACCAAAAACTCGGTAATAACCGCCCCAACCGCCAAATCTGAGTTGATATTCGGATTCGGCGACATCAAAATAGGGGGGGGGGGTACTAGTTTACCCATGTAGGTCCCCAGGGGGTCCTGCTCTAACACCACCCCAAAAGGGGTATCCCCATTCGTGGTGAGGAACGGGCAGAGCCTACCGAGTCGGTAATAGTCACCCATATCCTAAAATGAGCTATTGACACAGTAAACCCCCCCTATTTCGGGGTCGCTGAGTCCAAAACGTCACTCATTTTGCGAATCCGAGACGGTGGCGTCGAGCTATGGGGGAGGGGGGTCCTAACGAGCGGTGGGGGGTCCGAAAAACCCCCCTTCCAAAATGCGTTCGCATAAGGGCGCTGTCACAAGGACGTTATGCTACGCACACCCTTCTTGGAGGCACACTTTCTGAGTGTCTATTTTTTTTCGGTATATACTCGCTCCTTACTAGGCAGCTTTGGTGCTTTCAGCGCCACTTTGTGGAGGCCAATGGGCCAATCTCCTTCCAAAACCAAAGTCCTTCCCACTGGAGTCCGGATCATAGGCTCAAGCTCAGCACCCATCATTTACTCCGCACACATCCGCACACATGTCCCTCCCCTTTGCGTAACACCCTGCCCTTCCTTCCCTGGTGGTATCGCGGCATGCGCTGCCCCGCCCCTTCCGCCCCTCCCCCCTAGGGGAGTAGGGTTTGTCCATGTCCCTTGTGCGCAGGAGACAATGGGGTGGGGTGGGGTGGGGGGGTGCATGCGCGCAGTTGAGGCCGCGGTCACATTTTGTCGGCCCATTTGTGTGTGCTTCTTGCTTACTTGGGCCCTGGTTCCCCGTTTGCAGGGTATCTTTGTCTGATTGTGCCCCATGTGCGGCGCTTAACGGCCGAATCTGTTCTTTGTTTTAGTTGGTGCTTAGCTTGATCGGCCTCACAATTGTCAATCCTTCTTGTGTTTGGAGCAATTGCGGTGCCCGAATTTTTGAATAAATGATCACCGAGCGAAGAACTTTTCAAGTCCAAAATCTCAATGTTTTTCAAAATATTCACCAATCCGGGAGCAACAACGGAGCACTAAAAGAAAGCGGCTAAAGACGCGTTTCGGTCAAAAGACCCTCATCAGTTTCCCTAAAAGCGACATGGTGCCATGAATCTTGGTATACAACAATGGGTTCACAAAGAATATAAACCGCACACATGTTCATCATGGATCACCGTTGACGCGGGGCTTCAATCCGGCTATGACTTTCAATCTATTCCACAAAGCAGCGCGACACTGTGCTAAAATATTCACACCACCCAATGGTACAGTGAACAAACGTGTCTGTGACAAAGAACGTGGTGCTAAACTGCGCCACGCATTTTTAACCATCAAAGGATCGATTCGTTGAAAACCAGAAAATTGATACCTCAGCGCGTGCACGCGCTCCCCTGTTCTGGGGCGCTTCGCGCGCGGCTGCAAATAGATATCACGATCCGTCCAGGAAACGATCTGCTTAGAGATGAAAGGCATGGTGTAACCAATAGAAATCAGCCGGCTACAAAGACGGTCTACCGCACACTGATAGAAAATCTGCTCCGAAGCTAAACGAAGGTAGCGAATGGACTCAGTTTTGATGAACCCAGCCTTGATGTGCCAGGGCACACAGGCCTCAGGGGGAATATAGATGGCTCTGTTCGTAGGCTTGAACCAGACTGCTGTTCGCAATGGAGACAAACACACAACCCACAGGTCCAGCGCTGTGAAGGAAGAGACCCCTACTGCTTCCGGGGAGAAAGGTAGGTCTGGGGGGTAAATATCTTTAAGAGTCTGTAAGACCTGTCTGCCTTCCCCATTGGCATGCAATACAGTCACATCATCCAGGTACCTCATCAGGCCCCAGCGTGCAGGCCAGAGGCCTCTTTCCATTGCCCTGAGTTCCCACGACCTGAGAATCATGTTGGATAGTTGTACAGCACAACTGACGCCCATAGGCAGGGACGTCTGTTGATACACACCTTTCGTAGGAATCCAGAGCACCATATTCGAGAACAGGATGTGACACAGGCTCATCAGGAAATATGGGTAGGCAGGCACAGCAGACTCCCCCCACGCACAGTTCTGAAAAAACATATCAGGACCCGGACAACACATTGCAGTAAATAGGTCCTCCTGCCACTGCTCCCCTGCGGGCAGGGGGAAAGCGTCATCGCTGTTAGACAGTCGGTCACACCACCAGTACGCTCCCTCTAAGGCATGATGCAAGAGCAGGTGGGGGTATAGGCCATCAAAATCCACGAGTGTGGCACTGGGGTGTGAAGAGTGCTGGAGACGGTTTTTCAGATCCAGGGACGACCGCAGAGGCGACTGGTTTGGATGAATGGTTCGATCCATCCCCTCTATGTAGTTAAACGCACAGAGGATCAAAAAGGAAGGGTAGGTGGTAACCCAACGGGAAGCAGAGCAAATCGGCCTTGCTGGGAAGGGGGACCCTGGGTTTATCAGGACGTCGACATCAAATTTGTGGGTTTTTACTAGCAGGTAGAGCTGTGGAAGGCGTTTTATACTACGGTCAACATAGTTGGCGCCCAGTGGTGGCGGGAACGCTTGACGGGCAAAATGATCAACAAAATCCAGCCCTGCTCCCGTACCGCCCACATTAGCTCTGAGGAAAGGAACGACCACGTTCAGGATGTCCAACTCTCTGCGCACCCACTCGGGCCCCCACTCTATATCTAGATAGTTGGCAATGAAAGTGTAACCGGAAGAGGGGCCCCCTCGAACCACCGCATCCAGGGAAGCAAGGTAACTGCTCTCATAGACGAGGCAAACGCCTCCCTCTTTGTCAGCACCCACAAGCAAACATCTGATAGCATGCAACGCTTGACTGATCAGGTGGGTGCTTGGGCTTTGCTGTGACCTTGCAAGTTTGGTTTGCGATTTGGACATACCCCCACCACCACCACGTTTCCCCGGGATTTGTGTAGCGCACCATACCTTCTCCACGGATTCACGACAAGTCATGTCCAACGTATAGAAATCAGGGTGCGCCTCCAGCAATTTGCGCGGGGCGATCGCTCCCGTTGAGCGTAGGAGCAAAGAAGGAAAATTTTGCTCGATGGAAAAATTTCTCTTAGGTTCATTGACTTGGAACACAAGGTCCCAACATGACACCCGAAACAATTCGTGTAACTCCCGGATCCACGCCCTCCTCTCGCCTCGTGCGCCTGGGTCCCGTTCAAGCACCATTTTAGGACCGGATGACAGGAGGTGGGAAATGAGTGGAATGTGGGGCGGGCTCTCATTGGTATAGTTACGTAAAAACGGGGGTAGCGAAGGGATGCCGAATCTCAAACCATGCTTTCTACACTCTCTCCATGTAGCTCGTCGAACTCGGGACTTTAGTACGGCCGATGTCGGGGGCTTTTTGACCGGGTCGCTCGGTGAGTTTTTACCGAATGTTGTGCATTGGATGGATAAGGATTTTTGTTGTTTCTTTTTCGTGAGCGCCCTCCTGATCCGTGCACACTCCCGTTTTTTGGTTGTGCAAACTCCACTTTTCTTTTTCTATCACGGCTCGTGTGAGAGGATTGTGAACCTGCAAAGGAACTTTGCGAAGAGTCACTAAAACGTGTAGAAGCGCGGGATAGAGAACGGGATTGGGAGCGGGAACGGGAGCGTGAATGGGATTGGGAACGTGGCTTAGAGCGTGTTCTTGAGCGTGATCTTGGTTGTTCTCGGTGTCGGCTTCGTGAACGGCCACGTTGATTTTGGCGGCGCCCATTTTGCGAGTCTCTCCGTTTGTCACGATGGTGTCCACCTTTGGATGATGAATTGCCTTCCCAAAGTGTAGCCACTTGCAAAGAGAGTAATTCATTGCGCTCGGCATCGGTGAGCACCGCTTTTCCTTGCAATTGTTCAAGTCGTTCTTGCCTTGTGGTTGCGGACTTTTTCGAATCCAAACGGGTTTTGGTGGCCACTTGCTTGGTTTGTTGTTGAATTTTCCAATTGTTAAACAAGGCGGTTCCATAACCACGAAGTAGTCCTTCAAGAGTACTCAAAGACATGTGCACCAAATTGGCCTTCTTTGCAATGTTTGCCTCGAAGCCTTCCGGATGCACTCCTTGATAGGTTTTAGAGAGCATATCTTGATAGGCCTTGCTTGCAATCGTGCGGTTCACGCCTCCCGGCAACAAGTTTGCGGCATAGCAATCAAGCACATTGGATTCCGACTCATTTTTGAAATGTTCAACCACTTTTGTTAGCATATCGGTATGGAGCGAAGTGCATGAGACCTTTTGCGCATTGTATTGTTCCTTTGCGGATTGGATACGGAGTTGGTATTCGGCATCCCAAAGTTGGCGTTGTAGATCCTCACGGACGACTTTTCGAAAAGGCTTGCCATTTGCATCATGTAGCGTCTTGGACACGGGTGAGAATAGATTATCACGTTTCCACTCCAATTTCTTGATAGCGACACTTTTCTCTTCGTAGCGTTGCCGTGCAAAGACCCACGGCTCAATGTGTGTCCAAAGATGTCGTGAAATGTTCCCCGGCTTCTTCAAAAAATCCTTGGAGATCGGGAGTTTTGTAGATGAGTTCGGTGCCTCCGGTTGCTGTGCCATCGATGCAATGAATGAATCCTTGTTTTAGTTGGTGCTTAGCTTGATCGGCCTCACAATTGTCAATCCTTCTTGTGTTTGGAGCAATTGCGGTGCCCGAATTTTTGAATAAATGATCACCGAGCGAAGAACTTTTCAAGTCCAAAATCTCAATGTTTTTCAAAATATTCACCAATCCGGGAGCAACAACGGAGCACTAAAAGAAAGCGGCTAAAGACGCGTTTCGGTCAAAAGACCCTCATCAGTTTCCCTAAAAGCGACATGGTGCCATGAATCTTGGTATACAACAATGGGTTCACAAAGAATATAAACCGCACACATGTTCATCATGGATCACCGTTGACGCGGGGCTTCAATCCGGCTATGACTTTCAATCTATTCCACAAAGCAGCGCGACACTGTGCTAAAATATTCACACCACCCAATGGTACAGTGAACAAACGTGTCTGTGACAAAGAACGTGGTGCTAAACTGCGCCACGCATTTTTAACCATCAAAGGATCGATTCGTTGAAAACCAGAAAATTGATACCTCAGCGCGTGCACGCGCTCCCCTGTTCTGGGGCGCTTCGCGCGCGGCTGCAAATAGATATCACGATCCGTCCAGGAAACGATCTGCTTAGAGATGAAAGGCATGGTGTAACCAATAGAAATCAGCCGGCTACAAACGCAAACCAAACTTGCAAGGTCACAGCAAAGCCCAAGCACCCACCTGATCAGTCAAGCGTTGCATGCTATCAGATGTTTGCTTGTGGGTGCTGACAAAGAGGGAGGCGTTTGCCTCGTCTATGAGAGCAGTTACCTTGCTTCCCTGGATGCGGTGGTTCGAGGGGGCCCCTCTTCCGGTTACACTTTCATTGCCAACTATCTAGATATAGAGTGGGGGCCCGAGTGGGTGCGCAGAGAGTTGGACATCCTGAACGTGGTCGTTCCTTTCCTCAGAGCTAATGTGGGCGGTACGGGAGCAGGGCTGGATTTTGTTGATCATTTTGCCCG
>CAXIWF010000450.1:0-61112 GCA_964036045.1 Eutreptiella sp. 'Long Island Sound 2002' | reverse complement strand
GCCTCATGCAGGAGCAGGTTCTCGGGTCTGGGCTTCCTTCCCTGCCCGGTAACAAGGCTGAACAACCTGGCTGTCTGGTTCCAAGGCTGAGTAGACTATCGACGGCCTCCAGACCTCATTGGAGCGCTGGTGAGCGGGAGACACCGTCGTCCTGTGTGTCTGCGTCGTCTTGTGTGTCTGCGTGCGCGTAGGGAAGGGGCGGGGGGGCACCTGCATAGGGGGGGGGGGGGGTATCTGCGCCGCGCGCTACTTTTAGGGTAAGTTTATCCGGAAGAGCCTGAGTTGTACCCCCTCCACAAATGGCCCCTAAGGAGAGCAAACCCATGTGCCACGACACATCCCTCGTTCCCACAAACATTGCAAAATCAAAAGAGCAATACAAACAAGGACTTTCATCTGTGTACCACCAGATTTTCCCCATGTGCGTGGGTGCTCAAAGCTTTGGTACAGACGGTCAAAACTCCGTGCCGCGCGCGCGCCGCATCAGGTGCTCCCCCAGGGAACCATCGGGCCTTGCTCCCCTGGGACATTGGCAACGTGGTGGGGCCCAAGGCATGACAGGTCTCACAGGCAAGCCGCGTCTAGCCCACATGCAGGGCCACATGCCTGGTGTAACATGTCTCATTCACCTGCCTTCCTCACATGATTGGTGGGCTGCTGTAGTGTCATGGGTGTGTGGCGCTGGTTAGAGGGTGGGAAGGGTCCTTGCGCGTGGGGGGTAAGTGTGGCCTGGTGCTCTAGGCCCGTTAGGGAGGCTTGGGAGACTCACGCTGAGCACACAGGGGAGATGTGGGCCAGGGCATCGCAACCTCCAGGTCGCAGGGACACGCTGCCGAGCCGCCCCACGACTGCCATAGCACGGTGGCACCAGCATGCTAGGCCTACTGGCACAGGTGGCGCCGCTGTGGTGGCTGGGTCCCACAATCCCACAGCCCGGGCAAGCACAAGGCAGTTGGAGGGGTCCCAAGGCACGTTGAGTGCTTCCCTGCCCTGGAGACCTACCTGGGGAAGCTCACCCACCCAGCCCCCAAAAGGGGTACCCAGGTACGGGGGGTTAGAGAGGCCAAAATCGAAAAATTCATTGGGGGATCATTTTGTATCCTAAAATGACGATTTTACAACGGGTTAGTCGTCTGATATCATAGCTTGGGGTATGCTACGCAAATGACCCCAAAAAGGGGGGGTATATGGCGCCCAAGCCTGCGCTTGATCTAACAACCTCTCTTCGAGGTGATTTCTGATGATCATGGCATATTACAACCCTAAAAATCTTGTCGCACAGGCCGCCTTGACGCACAAACCTCAGGGGAGAAAAAGGATGCCAACATCTTTAGATTTGGAAATTCTTTGGCCCAATGTGCTTTGAAGAGGGATTAAGGAACAGACTCTCACTATGTGACTTTGATGCAACAACATCTCAGCATTCAACATGATTTGTGCTTGGGTAGCATGACCATGCCATCGTACAAATATCACAGATGGCCCACAGACAATAGCCACACCATTAAATTGACACAAATATCAAACAAGGGATTGAAGAGGGTGGAAGGGGCGGAACTTCATCCCAAAAATTATCACGGCTTGTCTGAAACTGAAATACTGTGATGAATGCAAATCGGACTAGATTCAAGATGCACCAGACTTTTGCCATTGTGCTTTACTGAGATTCTCATTAATCCGTATGCTTCCTCCAGCGGCGCAACATTCTGCATGCTGGTACGAGAACATTGTGTGCCTCGCATTGTGGGTTGCTATTATCTAGCAGAAATAAAACACTGGTGCCAAGGGAAGACTATTGTGACAGCCATCTCAATGTGGCCTGGCACTTTATCATGCAACCACAACAACAGTGGCTCATCACAGAGATTTGTTGTTAATACAAAATGCAGAGAAACCAGCAAAAAAATGTTGAAATTGGATTGACTTTCAAAAGAGGAACAATTCTGTTGGCTGTGAAAGGATTGAATGCTTTCAGGTCTCGGTTGACCCGAAATGAACGAGATGGTAGGCGGCTCGAAGGTTGCACTATATCCCGGGGTTCTTCTCCTCTCAAAATGCTACCAAAGCCATTTGAAAAGCAGGCACCTCCCCCATACACACACACCTGCTCCATCCTTCGCCCAAACCCAGGGCGCTCAGGCAGTCTGTTGGGCGCGGTCATGGGCCCGGACGTCGGCGAAGCCAAATGCCCGCAGAGCGCTGCAGACTCCTTCGGACAAATGGGCATTGAACGGTGGGCGACGGCGGCGCCTTGCACAGGACACAAGTCCGGACTGCACTGTGCCCGCCTGCATGAAAGGAGAACGACCCATCCCAATTGCGCACGCCCCACCCAACCCTTCCCAAACACACACACACGCACACACACACACAGCACACACACACACACACACACACACACACACACACACACACACACACACACAGACACACACACACACACACACACACACACACACACACACAGTCACACACACACACACACACACACACACACACACACACACACACACACACACACACACACACACACACACACACACACACACACACACACACACACACACACACACACACACACACACACACACACACACACACACACACACACACACACACACACACACACACACACACACACACACACACACACACACACACACACACACACACACACACACACACACACACACACACACACACACACACACACACACACACACACACACACACACACACACACACACACACACACACACACACACACACACACACACACACACACACACACACACACACACACACACACACACACACACACACACACACACACACACACACACACACACACACACACACACACACACACACACACACACACACACACACACACACACACACACACACACACACACACACACACACACACACACACACACACACACACACACACACACACACACACACACACACACACACACACACACACACACACACACACACACACACACACACACACACAGACAACCTGCTAGACTACCAATGGTCATGCGGTGAAAGCAGCCATCAATCCCATGATTCAAAGCACGAAGAAAGCATAGAGATAAAAAACTGTTGCATTGGATCCAACACTCATGCCCTACAGGATACCCAGAGGGTTCGTGTTGACCACCTCTCCACCACCCTCACACCTCCCACCAAGCCTCACACCAATCCCACCCACGCTAATGCCGGTCTCACCCACCCTCTCGCTAGTAGGTGCCACCAACACACCAGTCCCCTCCACCCGTTTCCTCTCACCCTGTGGCACTCTCCCGCACGCCCGAAACCAGTCCCACATGCTGCCCCAACAGCAAACACACCTGCAATAACAAAAAAATGAGCAAACAAAAACACGCCACAGACCAAAATACTGCAACAAAGTGCATCTGCATCCCCCCGGCCGCAACTGCATGTGGGGGCGCACGCAAGCTCCTGAAACACCAAGTGGCGAAGCAGGAAATTGTGAAATTTTGCGTTGCGATGTCACAAATGGGGTCAGGCTGACAGACATGCAAAACACAACACACCGTGGAAGTATTCCCATTGCGCATCTTCACTTGCTTGTTCCAGTACTTGCCACTGACAGCCCAGAGGTAGCCAGGCATTTTTGAAACCTGACACAAGGACAACAAAACATGCCATGCAATTAGTACATGCATGCTAACTACAAGCAGTCGCATGGTCCAAATATCAAACGTTGCAGGGCACCAAAGACGGGTCACAAAATCAATCAATGTAAAGTGTGCACAAACAAGAGATGGATGTCCAATTGAAGTTCTTAAGATTCTCGGCCAAACAATAGATGCATCCTGCAAAAGGCACCTTCTCTGGACCACCTCTCTGCAGCGCTCTCAGCACGCCTGCCCCCCCCCCCACAATCAACACGTCAATTTTCTGCTAATCCACCACATGATGTCCCACAACACCTTGTCCTGTGATCCACAACAGGGTCCAGATGATGATTTGGTGCATGCCTCTACAGAAGGGTCATGCCAGGCCTCGTTCTGGACGGCGCAACTACAGTGCGATAGATCCTCGTCAATGCAACCTTTTGGATGCAACATCCGCAGTGCACAAGGCTGCGTCTATGCAGGCGTGCCATCGCCAGTGCTCAAGGCCGTGGCTATCCAGGCGCACTATTACCACTGCTGTGCACTACTGTGCGCCGCTGCGTACTGCTGTGTACTGCTATGTACCACTGTGTACTGCTGCACACTGCTGCCTGTGGCACACAACAGCTCTAATGTGGTATCAACTCCAGCCTGAACACCAAAGCACTGATGCAGCTGGGCCAGGATGTACATGCCTCACCCATCAGACATTGAAATGTGACCTTTTGACGACCCCCCTCCCCATGGCAACATCCCTGGTCGTTGGGCAAAGGGCAGCAGGAGGGTATCCATAGCCAATCCATGCTCGTGCACAGCTTCCCTCAGTCAACCATCATGAGTACCACTTTGAATGCTTTGGTGCAATGCAGTATGTGCCCCTGAGGGTCAATGACATCATGAAAGCTATCGTGGCTGGGCATCCTGCAGATCTTCTTGCTTTAAATGTCTGTCGCGCGCTATCCAAGGGCGACGTGAGCTCTTGCGTGGATTGGGAGATCAGCTTTTATCTGAGATTCTGTGAGTTTTGATACCTCTTTTTTCTGTCGATTGATTTCCTTTTTCTGATGAAGCTCGAGGCACCGGCTTCATGTGATCAGGTGGTGCAGCGTTTTCCCAAACCCGCTGATTTGGGTGAGTGGTTTGGGCCATAATGATCGGATAGATAAATTATACAAACATTGGTCATCCAAATTGGCGTCGAGGAGTGCCGGTGTAGTTGAAGAGTTGACTGAATTATGCCTGCGGAATTGTCGAATGTGATACAACAAGAAATGAATCTGTGGCATGTTGAAACGTTTTCCGAACATTTTGGTTTGTGCAGTCAACTTGTTGACCTTGGAGGCACTTTTGTATCTTGGCAGATAATTTTTTGCATGAATTGGATCCGCATCGTATCGTATCGTATCGTATCGTATCGTATCGTATCGTATCGTATCGTATCGTATCGTATCGTATCGTATCGTATCGCATCGTATCGTATCGTATCATATCGTATCGTATCGTATCGTATCTCATCGTATCGTATCATATCGTATCGTATCGTATCTCATCGTATCGTATCATATCGTATCGCATCGTATCGTATCGTATCGTATCGTATCGTATCGTATCGTATCGGATCGTATTGTATCTCATCGTATTGTATCGTATCGTATCATATCGTATCGTATCATATCGTATCGTATCGCATCGTATCGTATCGTATCGCATCGTATCGTATCGTATCGTATCGTATCGTATCGTATTGTATCGTATCGTATCCTTTCCTATCGTATCGCATTGTATCGTAGCGTATCGTATCGTATCGTATCATATTATATCGTATCGTATCGTATCGTATCGTATGGTATGGTATCCTATCCTGGCCTATCCTATCTTATCCTATCCCTCCCCCTCCCCCTGTGACCCCCCCGCACTGGCGACCTCCCGGAGGATGGCACGGGTGGTGATATCACTTGGGCAAACGCCACAGGCATCGAAGGCAGCAGAGAAGAATCTTAGGACATTACTTTGTTTAGCTTATACTGAGGAGTGAGCAGCCGGTCATTTTGTTGTAATCCCCTACGGCTGTGGTCTGTGGCTCATGGGGCGTGGTTTGTGGCACGTGGGGTGTGGTCTAAGGGAGTTAAAGCATGGTCTGTGGCCCGAGGGGCGTTAGGGGCGTTGTGAATGGCAGATGACGCGTGGTCAGTGGCACGTGGACATGGTATGTGATACAAGGGACTCGAGCTTCACAGGAATGCCAAATGAGCACGTAGATTGCCGCCAAATCATGGAGAAAACAGGGGCGGGATCTCCATGCAACCACATGCAGCGTGCGGCACTGCACATGGGAAATGCGTACTACAGCAGCACCTCAGATGAGACACTGATAATTAGTCCCGTCTACCCCACCCCGCAGTGGTTCGACATCTCGGTTGCGAAGCCTTTTGGTACTGGTGCCTTCAGCACAAGGATAATCAACTACTGGAAACATTGATTTTCACGGTTCCGACGCACAAAATTCCGGGATGGCAACGGCACAGGTATGGGCCTGCAGAGCACCGAATCCCGTGTCCTACATTGCCGATCCCCGCCCAAACCCGCAGATCTCCAGCACCTTTGGCAGATTTGGACCTGTTGCCCGTGCAGATTCCCGCCGGTTCTCGTGCATTTGCCAGCTCTCCTTGGAAAGCATGGTCTACACCCTCTTTATGCATTTCTCACCCTATTTGGGTGCTTGGACGGGGGTGGGAGGCTTTCTGAATGATTTTGGGAGAAACTGGCTGATTGATTGACTGTGCTCCCTCCCTCTTCGAGGTCCCTTGCCGATAGGCAATGGAATTTTATTTGCTACGGTCATGCTCTTCTTTGGTGCATTGCTGACACCAGCCCCACCGCTCACGTGATGAATTTGACGTTGGCGTGAGTCATCTAAGGACCCAAGAAATGTGGCCTTGGGATGGAGCTGCATCCACTGATGCACACAACAGTGAGTTTCCTAGTGGTCCAAATCTCAATCCTCCCTCTGGAACTTCTGTATGGGTTTGCTAAGCTTCCAAAGCTCCGTCAACATGTGCCCACTTGATGATAGCACAGCCCCCTTAGGAGCCCCCTCCAAACACCCAAGTAGGTTGAAAAACACATAAAGAGGATTTGAACCATGCTTTAAATGGGATGTTTGGTCATTGTGAATGGTCACTGTATCAAACCAAAAAACTCCATTTTTGAGCTGTACAGGGTGGTTAACTGCCTTTGTAGTTTGTGCACACATCACGTGCCACCGAATTGCCTACAAACAGCAATTTTGGGGCTTTTGGGGGACCCATGCCTCTGGGTACATGGGCCTGGCGGCCACACGTGGGTCCCCATGGGCGCTCAAGTATCCGTAATGTCACCAAATCATCACCCAAACCCATCCCAAGGGCGATAGAAGGGTTTTGGAAAAAGTCAGATTTGAAAACAATTTTCAGGCGTCACTATACAGCCTACCCTACACAGTAGCCATTTTGGGCATTCGTGGATTATCGTCCACTAGCACTATGTACAGGCACAGAAAATCAAATTTCGAAAAATTCTATTGCCTTCGGCAGTGCACCTCAAAGAGAGGTTGACGGTCAGCCTATCAGTCCCTGAGCTAGGCCAGCAGTCAGTCAGACAGAAACACACAGTTGGAACACACAATTTGGGGTTTTTGTCACCGCAGATGCGGCCCCAAGCAGAGGGGAAACGTTTCGCATAAGATCAAGCAGTAGCCGAATGGTAATGCATCCGGCCGGAGTCCTTTTGGTCGGCGGTTCGAACCCAGATCTGGTGAATTTGGCGCCGCCGCCGCCGCCGCCAAAATTCGGCGTACCAGGATTCGAACCGCCGACCGGAGAGTATATGCCGGCTGCGTTACCATTGGACCAGCAGTTGTGTGCTAGCGGTGTGCTTCCCCGCTGCTTGGAGCCTTATGGGTGAAAACTTTTAACCCCCCCCCCACCGCCCCACCCACCCACCCCCCCCCTCAAAAAAGCGATATCCAGTTTTAATGGATAGAGGCCTCAGAATCAAAAAATCCATTGGGGGATGGTCTTATTGGGCAAAATAATGATTTTACAAGGGGTTGGACATGCAATATCATCCCTTGGGGTATGCTACGCAAATGACCCCAAAAAAGGGGGGTATACGACGCCCGCGCCTGCACTTGATCTAACAACCTCTCTTCGAGGTGATTTTCAGGTGTCACTATACAGCCTAGACAACAGCGATTTTGGGGCTTTCGGGGGGGCCATGGCTCAGGCTACATGGGCCTAACAGCCACTACCCCATGGGTGCTCAAGTACCCATATTGTGCCCAAATCATCACCCAAACCCATCCCAGGGGCAACAGAGGGGTTTCGGAAAAAGTCGAAAGTCGGAACATTGCAGGTGCCACCAAACAACCTTATCCAGCGAGAAAACGGCTAAATCCTCATCCGCCAGGGCCTAGGGGGAGGGGGGGGGAGGAGGAGGAGGGACCAGCTTATGCTTTTACCCCGCCGTGGCCTGAGTCGGAAACACGGGGGACCCTCTGTAACTCCCCCTCACATGTCACCGGATTCGCTACTCCCCAGCAGTGCCCCTTGGGTTAGAGGCCATTACTGTGACATGAGGGGCGATGTGCAGACTGTCCCTACCTATCGGGCATCTACGGATTTAACGCAGGGCCCCCGGGTGGAACAGTCCCACATGTATGCTGCGTGCTCCCGCAATGTCTTGTTTCCCTGGGTCCGAGGGTACAGCAACCCACGTTATGATGAGTCTAACTATGAATGGCTGCCCAAGGTACAGTGCGCTCCGTAACAACAAGGGCGACATCGTGTGAAAGGCTCCCCATCATGTGCCCTAGTGGGCGGTACGTTATAAAAGCAGAGCAGGGCAGAGACGGGGGCTTTCCATAGCCTTACCTGCAACCCAGACCATGCGTGCCCCGAGGGCAGATCTCACATGGTGCAGAACACAGGCAAAGTAAAGAGAAGTGATCCTTTACAGGATGCGTGCACAAAGCTATAAAGTGGCATACAAAAAGGGCCACAGAAATCAAACCACTATAACGTGAAGATGGGGGCTTTCCATAGCCTTACCTGCAACCCAGACCATGCGTGCCCCGAGGGCTGATCTTAGCTGGTGCAGAACACAGGCAAAGTAAAGAGAGGTGATCCTTTACAGGATGCGTGCACGAAGCTATAAAGTGGCATGCAAAAAGGGCCACAGAAATCAAACCACTATAACGTGACTCAGCCATAATGAGATTGTAGAAAGTATCGATCAAAATGTCTCCATCTTGCAGGATACATCGTCGGGTGACAAGTTAGAGGTCAAAAGTAAATTGTTTACCAGCCAACGCGGGAGAAATGGCAGACAGAAACCAGCCAGGGAGACACCCACCAGATCCCCCGTTGCTCCCCACTCTGAGACCTAGTGCGGACACAAGAGGCGTGGGGAACTGGTAACGTCTCGTTAAGCTGCGAGGGCAATGGGGGTGGAACACCAATGGGACGTCTCGGTCCACTCCGGGACCCCCCTTTTCCAGTCTGTTCGCGGTGTCCCGTCGTCCACCGGGCCCCCACACCACGACAAGGTAACCGGCCCCAGGGTCCGAGAGGGCGTGGAGGGGGGGGGGCGACCAGGGGTACTTGGAGTTCGGACCGGAGACCCCCACTATAGGTTAGGGGGTCCATATATAAGAAAAACGTCGCCCCGGACCTGGGTCCAAATCTGCACACAACGGCCGCAATACGCAAAGAAGTTTTGAGCCCCCCCCCCAAACCCCACCCCACCCCGAAAAAGGGGTACCCTGGTACGGGGGGAGGGGGCAGGGGGGTCGAAGTCGGAAAATTTATAGAGGGATCATTTTCTGTCCAAAAATGATGGTTTTACAATCCCTTAGCTAGGGGTATGGTAACCGAACACACCCCCAATAGGGGGGTATACGACGCCCGTGCCTACGCTTGATCTAACAACCTCTCTTCGAGGTGATTCAATATGACCTCTGAGCCGGATCATCGCTCTTCCTATAAACCATTTAGGCTCCTTCTCTGGACCCGCTGGACCCACTGCAACCCAGCCCCCCCCCCCCCCCCCCCTCCTGGATTTGTTCGGCCGAATTTCTACTGATTCGTTGGGTTTCCGGGATTTTGACCCACAAATGATTCTGTGCGTAAACACTTTGTTTTTCGCAATTTTAGGTTCTTCCCGCACAAGTGCTGAAGTGGGACCAGGCTCGCTACCCTTTGGCCTACCCTTTGGACCATCCAAGTATCGCCCAAATTACTCGCTCTGGGATTTCATGGGGTGATTGGCAGGCTGCATCCGCAATGTTTCCCATAGTGCGACATTGGTCATGAATCAAATTCCTTCTCGATACTCCAAGAGGTCAATATCTTTTGGATTGTCCAGAACCTTATCTTTGTTTGTTGCGATCTTGGGCTGATGGATGAAGTTGCAGGGTAGTAATGCGGTTGCGACGCCTGCATCGTGTTTGCCCGAGGAGCTGCAGGTGCCTGGTGACTGTGGGCATCAGCATGTCCACTTGAAGGATGCCGACACAACACCAGATTGACCAGCTGGGTGTCGGGCTCGCTGGACTTGCAAAGTCGGAATCCTGTGACGTGCCCACTATCATTGGCCTGAAAGATGCAGCACATACTGCTTGCTGCCTGTTACTTGATCTGTGAAGGGTGCTGCCTTAATCGTTGACGTGAGCAACCTGATGATGAGCCTTGCCAACGGGGCGCCACTCCGCACATTGAGAAGCATCAATAAGCAGTCTGCATATCACAATTCTTCGTTGAATGTGATCACCCTGGGGTGCAACAGTGTTCAAAGAATTTTTTCCTAGGTGAGTTTTGGCCGGTTAAGGTGTTTTTTTGTCGTACATGTGTACCCTCCATTGAAGTAATGTGAGTGAGAAGGCCATCATACACTGTGTCACCCATGTCCCAATAGTCAGGGGTCAGATGTATGCTGATGGCGGTGCAGGGTCACTGCAGTGAAAATATAAAAACAGAAGTGTCTCCATAAGAGCACCCCGGCGCCAGCCCGCGGTGGGTCTAGCCCATTGGGAGTAGGGGATTTCGCAGCATTGTGTGCGTCTCATGTGGCAGCTGGTGGTGGTTCGTGGCCACCATGCAAGCGAAATAACCCGGTGGGCAAACAACAGGCATAGGCAAAGTCCAACCAGTCCCCGAAGGGCACAGCCATCTGCGGTGGAAAGGTTCCCACCTAAAAAAAAATTTAATCTCTGGGTGTTTTGTTTTCTGAGCCAACCAGGATTGTAACCTGAATGGTTGCCAAAATGAAAGTTCGAGCCAATTTCAGAATTCCGATCGTAAAGGTTTGCTGCTCAGGAAAGAGTAACGACAATGTTGCCGACGTGTTTTTTTGCCATAAAAGCTTCTTGCGCCTCTGCCAACTTGCACAACGGAAATGTTTCCGCCAACAGTGGCTTCAACAAATCCTGATCAATCAAGCGAACGATCTTCTTCATGGTGCCCGGGGGAGCAATGGTAGCTCCGGTAAATTGCAAGTCCTTGTAAATCAGTTGTCGCAAATCAAATTGAACCAGTGGCCCTGAGATACAGCCTGAAATCGAATAGCGTCCGCCTTGGCGCAATGCGTTGATCAACGGCATGAACATGGCCCCCCCAACAACATCGAGTGCAACGTCAATGCTACCCCCGACCCGTTCACGAATTGCACCTTCGATGTCGATCTCGTTTCGATCGATGATTGACTCAGCTCCTAGTTTCAGTAGGGAGTCAGCTTTACTTGTGCTGGCAATACCAATAACCCTGGCACCACGCAAGCGGCATAGCTGGATTGCCGCGGAGCCAACACCACCTGAGGCGCCAGTAATCACCACTGTTTCGCCAGGCTGTAAGCCGGTGCGCGCAACTAGATTCTCAGCAGTTGTGTAGGCACACGGATAGGTTGCCAGTTCTGCGTCAGTTTGCGAGGAGCTGATGGGAATGGCATTCTCCACACGTATCTTGGTGTACTCGGCAAATCCACCATCATACTCTGACCCGAAGTAACCAGAACGGGAGGGATCCATGTAGTCGCCAGTGGCAAGCACCCATGGGTCAATCATGACCCGTTGGCCGAGCAGCGAGGAATTGACGCCCCGTCCAACAACGGCAATTGTACCGACCACGTCAGCACCCTGGATGCGCGGAAAGCTTAATGAACTGTTTCCCCAATTGCCTGTTTGAGCATCGGCAGTGTCGAACCCATCCATGCCGCCAGCGTCAGTGATGCCCTCTGTAACCGACTTTGAGTACCAGGCAGTGCGAGTGTTGATATCGGTGTTGTTGAGGCCACATGCGCCCACTTTGACAACAACTTCACCAACACCTGGCTGGGGAGTGGGCCAGTCCTCCCTGTATTCAAGTTTATCAAGACCACCGTGGCCGGTCAGCACCACAGCGCGCATTGTTTTGGGCAGAGCAGACAGTGTTGGTTCTTCCATGTTGTCTGGGAATGAGGGAACCAGGTTGTTGTATGCATCATGGAGGGGGGTGGTTGAAAGTTGACACATTGGAAGTATGTTTCAAAAGTAGTGCGAAGTGTGCCCACAGTGTGCAAGGATGGTGAGGATGTGGTGAGGATGTGGTGAGGATGTGGTGAGGATGTGGTGAGGATGTGGTGAGGATGTGGTGAGGACGTGGTGAGGATGACATCGTGCTGAGGGAGGTATCAAACTCGTACAACTCATCCAAGTCCGCAAATATGTCAAGGATGTTTGCGATGTTGTAAAGCTTTTCGATTTAGACATTATCAAAAACTTTTATGACACCACTCAACCAGGTGTTTCCGCATTGCATTGCACCCGGTTTCCATGTGCAAGCATTTCGGGTTGCTAAGTACAAAAAACACAATTTTGAATTTCCGGAATCGAATGAAGCATCAATGCGTGGTCAATCCTTACATGTGTGTGCCGATGACACCCAAATTTAGCATGCCATTGACCACTATATATGATTCAAAGCCTCACGGTGGTTTGAACCCTGTACTCAAACAGGTGTCACAATTTCATTTCATAGTGCATCACAAAGCAATGTTGTACATTAGATTCCAAGTGTCCAATGACATGGACTTGTTACACTTGAATGGCATACAACATATGCATCCCCTGAACGTTTTGCCAATTTAGCTGCAATTGAGCTGGAAACACTTTTTGCTGAATAAGGTGGGATCGTTCGCAAAGTCCATATTACACCTAGTTTTGGATGTACATTGATTGTGTACGGTGGTTTGGACCCTGTACTCAAACATGTGTCACAGTTTCATTTCATGATGCATCAAAAAAGAATGTTGTACATTAGGTGCAATTGTTTGGTCTAGTTAGACTTGAATGGCATGCAATGCAGTAATCTCTCGAACATTTGCCATTTTAACTGCAATTCAGCCGGAAACACTTTTGCTAGACAAGGTGATATTGTTGTTCGAACCATGTATGCTTTCCATTGTGCTTTTCATCATCCACCGATGTCTTTGCAAATTCATCCTGCATGCTCCACAATTTGATTTCAAATGAGGGGCAATCCAAGGGTTGTTCTGCAGACACATATCTCCTTTGGCACCCTGCTGCACACCTGGAGCGAAACAAAGCCTGCACACCTGGAGCGAAACAAAGCCTGTGGCGATCAAGCTCCACACCTTGGTATCCAAGCCGTTGGCGGAGCGTTTCGAGGTAATGACTACGTTGTCGGTCGACCGTGTCTGCACCAAAGCATTGCTACTCTTCCGTTGTTTCCATGGCCAGTGTGATTCCTAGGGGGAGTCTTTGCACTGCGCGCGCACTGCGCGCTACTTTTAGACTATGTTCCCCCCGAAGAGCCTACAAGCACACCCCTTGGAAACGCCCTTAGAATTAGGTGACCCAAACTGCCGTGACAACTTTCAGCGACAACACCATTCAAGTAAGAACGAACACGATGCACACTTGCCCACCATGGGTATGGGTCTCTAGTACGGCCAGACGCCCAAATAGTTGCACTGCGCGCGCACTGCGTGCGCACTGCGCTTGAGGCGCCCCCCTACAGTGACTCCTCTGTAGCAAGCTGATCAAACTTATGCCTACTCAATTGCCTAATCCTAGCAGCAAAGTGTCGTCTCTGACTGCTCCCCTCAATGCCACCGATAAGGCGTGCTTAACCCTAGGCAGCCCCAACATCCATACATGCACCAACCTAGAAGAGGCACAAAGAGACAATGCACGAGATCGTTGCTGCGCGGCATGTGCAGCCTCACACTTCGACATGGCGTACTCTGTCTGGTGTCTGCTAAATGGGTCCGCCGGGTTAAGCTCACTCTGCACCCAAAAAAGTGCACCACCATATGCAGACAATTAACCACATGGAAAATCTGCCCTAGTAGCCAATGCTCCACCCCTAGGCCAACACCGGCTTTACCCCCTGCCACCATTCGTAAGATAGCCGCATTGTCCCCCACTAGCGCCACCACGGGCCAACGCAATTGCTCGATAAGCGAAGCCGAACTCGAAGGCCTCGAGCTCAACCACTTGTTGGTTGCTGAGCGACTCACCTAGAAGACCATGCCTACCACCTTGGTAGGCATTTTGCACCCGAGGGACCATCCCGCCCTACCCCAAAAGCCCCCCCTTCTAAGGGCACCCCCCCCCCCCCACTGGTCACGGGCTAGGATGGGGTGGGTCCAAATGCTTTGATTACCAATCTTGAAAATGGAAATTGATAGCATTTTTGGTCGTATATTTGTGCAGTCTCAGAAACAGTCACACAAAGGCCTAGCAATTGGAAACTTTGATTGTTGCCACAGACAAAACATATACACCCATACCCTTATTGCACCCTTGGTTGGTGAAAGCAACTGCATCAGAAGTAAACCATTGCAAAGGTGAGTAGGCATGTAACACTGATGTGCATCATGTGCACTGGAGACATTCCAATAGACGGCGGCCAAGTGCCACAGGTCTCAAGAATAATGGGATCCATGCAAACCATGTCAAAAATAAGAATATTTCAAGGCAAAGCACGTGTAAGAGGAGCGGACAGGTAAAAAAGTGACTGCAACACGTGAGGGAGCTACAAAACATGGCATGTTGCATACCCAAGGGGGATGGTCAACCAGAGGTGGACGAAATGAGGCCAACCACGCTACTTTGTGTGAAGGCCAAGTGGGTGACAGGGATATTGGCAATAGCGCTACAGGACGTGGTCAACATGGGTGTACCTAGCCAACAGAAGGGGTTTATGCGAGGGAGGCAGATGATGGAGCACCTGAAAGCAGTACATTCCATGAAGTCAAAGAAAGGTACTTGGTTCTCTTTGGACCTCTCAAAGGCCTTTGATAGCACTAGTTATCTAGTGATGGAGGTCTTGCTGAAACACATCAGAGTACCGTTACCATGGGTACAAATGATGATGGACTACTTTAAAGGGCAAATAAACTTGCTGGTGGGCCCGACGTGACCAATGTGCCGTGGCCGATGTATTGGTGCTCATATGTTGTGATGACGTCTTTCTCTGGCTACGGGTACAGCGATAGACGTCCAGCAATAGACGGCCACCTTGGCGGGGGCACGCTGGCGGGACGGGCACTCATGAGCCACAAAAGCACCTTGGAACCGCAGCCGGACTTCCTGTGCATTGGGAAGGAGTTTGATATTTCTTCTGTGGTTATCCACGGCGACCTAGGAGCGTTTCGCGCGCCGGTGGCTTGCTGGCTCCAGCCGCTCGTGCCTTTCTGCAGTAGGAAACGCCTCCAACGGTACATGGGTCGTTTGCATTGGCACGCACGGCCCCGCTGTGGTACACATGGCTTTGTGGCTTCCACTTGGGCGCACATTGTGTGGGCGACTTGGGGGCTACCTAGGGCACCGTTGGCACTCCTTCACTCGGTAGCCACGGCAACGGCAATGTGTACAATTCCTTGGAGTCTGCCGTTTTTGCCGCCTTCCCTGCCGCCGCCTTCCGACTGGGCCCGCTTCGTCTTCATTGATGGCACGCAAGGTGGGTCTTCGTGGCGTTTTGGGCTGTGGTCGCTTTGTCAAGGGTGGGGCAATTTCATTTTGCAATGGGGGGGGGGGCATCCCATCCCACCTTCAAGGGGGAGGGGGGGTGCTTTTACAAGGGAGGGGGGCGGGCTTTGGGGTGGGATGGGATGGCTAACTTAGCATTGTCTATTTGCTTTTCGATTTCGTACATCATTGCAGGTTGCAACTTGGGTAGTATTGCCACCATTTTTGCCATCCCAATTTGTTTGCAGCCACATGACCCCATGTCTGATGTTGCTGTAACAATTTTTTGAGTGCCTTTGCCATGGACGCCCCTAAAAGGGACAACAAGATACACTGACGGTAGTAGCAGTATCACCAGTACCACCCATGTGGTGCCCAAGGTACAGTGCGCTCCGTAACAACAAGGGCGACATCCTGTGAAAGGCTCCCCATCATGTGCCCTAGTGGGCGGTATGTTATAAAAGCAGAGCAGGGCAAAGACGGGGGCTTTCCATAGCCTTACGTGCAACCCAGACCATGCGTGCCCCGAGGGCAGATCTCACCTGACTTCGTTCAAACAGTGCAGAGAATGACTTTGTACAGACGATGTATGGCTGCCCAAGGTACAATGCGCTCCGTAACAACAAGGGCGACAGCCTGCGAGAGGCCCCCCATCACGTGCCCTAGTGGGCGGTTCCAAGTGTACGTCATAAAAGCGGAGCAGGGCAAAGATGGGCCTAGCCTTACCTGCAACCCAGACCATGCGTGCCCCGAGGGCAGATCTCAGCTGGTGCAGAACACAGACAAAGTAAAGAGAGGCGATCCTTTACAGGATGCGTGCACAAAGCTATAAAGTGGCATGCAAAAAGGGCCACAGAAATCAAACCACTATAACGTGAAGATGGGGGCTTTCCATAGCCTTACCTGCAACCCAGACCATGCGTGCCCCGAGGGCTGATCTTAGCTGGTGCAGAACACAGGCAAAGTAAAGAGAGGTGATCCTTTACAGGATGCGTGCACGAAGCTATAAAGTGGCATGCAAAAAGGGCCACAGAAATCAAACCACTATAACGTGACTCAGCCATAATGAGATTGTAGAAAGTATCGATCAAAATGTCTCCATCCTGCAGGATACATCGTCGGGTGACAAGTTAGAGGTCAAAAGTAAATTGTTTACCAGCCAACGCGGGAGAAATGGCAGACAGAAACCAGCCAGGGAGACACCCACCAGATCCCCCGTTGCTCCCAACTCTGAGACCTAGTGCGGACACAAGGGGGGTGGGGAACTAGTAACGTCTTGTTAAGCTGCGAGGGCAATGGGGGTGGAACACCAATGGGACGTCTCGGTCCACTCCGGGACCCCCCTTTTCCGGTCTGTTCGCGGTGTCCCGTCGTCCACCGGGCCCCCACACCACGACAAGGTCACCGGCCCCAGAGTCTGAGAGGGCGTGGAGGGGGGGGGGGGACCAGGGGTACTTGGAGTTCGGACCGGAGACCCCCACTATAGGTTAGGGGGTCCATATATAAGAAAAAAGTCGCCCCGGACCTGGGTCCAAATCTGCACACAACGGCCGCAATACGCAAAGAAGGTTTGAGCCCCCCCCCCCCCCCTAAACCCCACCCCACCCCGAAAAAGGGGTACCCTGGTACGGGGGGAGGGGGCAGGGGGGTCGAAGTCCAAAAATTCATAGAGGGATCATTTTCTGTCCAAAAATGATGGTTTTACAATCCCTTAGCTAGGGGTATGGTAACCGAACACACCCCCAAGAGGGGGGTATACGATGCCCGTGCCTACGCTTGATCAACAACCTCTCTTCGAGGTGATTCAATATGACCTCTGACCCGGATCATCGCTCTTCCTAGGCTCCTTCTCTGGACCCGCTGGACCCACTGCAACCCCCCCCCCCCCCAGGATTTGCCGGGTCAGGCCGGTCACTGCCGCCACCCGCCCAGGGCGCCCCCTGGGGTCAGAGGTGCTGCCTGTGAGGGGCAGACGCTGCCACACCAAGTGTACCCCCCATCCCCCGCCCCACCGCACCCCTCCCCCCAGCCATGCCCTCCTCCTCCCGAGCACGTCCGCCGGCGATCCGACGGTGCTGTCCCCTCCTGGCCGCCCTCCCAGCACGTCCGCCGGCGATCCGACGGTGCTGTCCCCTATTAGCCTCCCTCCCGACATGTCCGCCGGCGATCCGACGGTGCTGTCCCTCCCCATCACCCTCCACGCACGTCTGCCGGCGACCCGGCCTCTCTCCTCCCTACTTCTTTCTTTCCAGGCGGAGCATCCTCCCCCGGGCGGCAGGGGAGGACTTGACGTCGCGAACCAGGGGAACCTGGGCCCCGAAAGTACCCGGCAGGTGGTCCCCCCCTCCTCTGCCCCCCCCCCCCCCCCCCCAAGGCCCAGCACTTGCATGAGAGGCCCTACCTCCTCAAACCCCTCGCTCCCACCATTTCCTCCCTTGTACAGCGTACTGGTCGGCCCCACGGTCGCCCTGGCAGACCAACCTCGCCCCTCCCCTGCACCAACCCTATATCCCTGGCCCTCCATGCAGATCGCCGGCCGTGTGGCCCAACGGTATCTCAGTACACTGCCGCGTGGCGTGTCGTGGGTTTGAATCCCCCTCCTGGCATGTCAGTCGGCGCTCCGACGGTGCTTTTTGCTCCCTGCTTCTTTCTTGCCAGGCGGAGCATCCTCCCCTGGGCGGTAGGGGAGGACTAAGCGTCGCCAACCAGAGGAACCGGGACCCCGAAAGTACCCGGGGGTGGTCCCCCCCCCCCTTCCTCTGCCCCCCCCCCCCCCCCCCCCAAAGCCCAGCACTTGCGCGAGAGGCCCTACCTTCTCACACCCCGTACTCCCACCATTTCACCCCTTGTGCAGAGTAATGGGCGGCCCCACGGCCGCCCTGGCAGACCAACCTTGCCCGTCCCCTGCACCAACTCTATACCCCTGGCCCTCCATGCAGATCGCTGGCCGTGTGGCGCAGCGCTATCTCAATACACTGCCGCATGGCGTGTCCTGGGTTCGAATCCCCCTCCTGGCATGTCAGTTGGCGCCCCGACGGTGCTTTTTGCTCCCCGTTTCTTTCTTTCCAGGCGGAGCATCCTCCCCCGAGCGGTAGGGGAGGACTTGACGTCGCCAAGCAGGGGAACCGGGGCCCCGAAAGTACCCGGCAGGTGCGCCCCCCCCCTCCTCTGCCCCCCCCCCAAAACCCAGCACTAGCGCGAGAGGCCCTACCTTCTCAAATCCTGCCACCGATTTCCTGGGCTGCCGGCCATTTTTTGTGGACACAGGCCGGTCTCGCCGATTCCTACCTTTTCTCGTCACGCCCCCCGGATTAGCCTCCCTCCCCTTCGTCATACAGAACCTCTGCTGCACCCCCCCATCCCCTCCCCAAAACCCATCCATACCTCTGAAGTGCAGTGTCCAGCCAGGCAGCCCGGGTAGAACAGCACTTCATCTACGTGCTCGAGGCCAATGTATGTGACGGCGGAGCTGTATCCCTCCACTTGATGCAGCACCAGCCAGTGGCTGTACGGACCCTTTTTGAAAATATGAACCCGCACCAAACGCCACGTCAATTTGATGATGGTGATGAACAGCAGGCCGTTGCGCAGCAACCCTTTGACTGCATGAACGACAGCACCGATGTAAATGTGTGAGGGAGTGTGAGGGGGCTGAGGGACTTGGACCGGATGGGTGGTTGATAACGAAGAAAACTAGGCCTCCAAGCAACATTCGGGGAAAATGCAACCATCTTCCATTTTTTCAAGCATCCATCGTGTCCAATTGCCGGATGTGGGGCACGTAGGGCAAAAAGGGCGGATGGGGCCGGACAGCTGGGGTAATTGAGGCAAATATACCATCTGTTGCTGAAAGGCACTGGGAATCCAGCAGGGCTGTCCTTGAATGGTTTGGGGGGGGGGTTTGGCATGACGCCATGGTGTGATGATCTCGTCTGCAGCTGGCGGCGCCTACTGGCCGATCGCCATTCGCTGCCCTTCCCTTGGACCCTTTCCCTCCATAGGCGGTGGTGCCCATCAGCTTCTCACCACCCTTTGACCTTCCTCTTCCTCCTTGCCCTAACCTTCCCTCTCCCCTCCCCTTTCCCTTCCCTTGGCCTTTCCCTCTGTAGGCCACCGTGCCCATCGGCCTCACCACACTCCTTCCCTTCCCTTTCCCTTGGTCGGTTGTGCCAACGGAGCCCCCGGACTTGCCCTGTTTCACTTCTCTGCGTCGAGTCCACGCAGAGGAAGGCAAATGCCTTCGCCGTTGGCCAGGTGCGTCCAAGCGGCCATCCCAAGCCGGCGGTGAGGTACCTCTCCCCAACGGCGGTTGGTGGGCCCTGGGATGGCCACTTGCGGGGTCGTTTCCCCGACGGGGGCACATAACAACCTTTCTCCTCCAAGTTCCCGCGCCCAGTCCATCCTTTGGCGAGCGCAACACAAACCCCTACCCTCTCCTTCATGCCTTTGCTGCGCGGACGGGGGTTGTGGGGTTTTGGCATGACGCCATGGTGTGATGATCTCGTCTGCAGCTGGCGGCGCCTACTGGCCGATCGCCATTCGCTGCCCTTCCCTTGGACCCTTTCCCTCCATAGGCGGTGGTGCCCATCAGCTTCTCACCACCCTTTGACCTTCCTCTTCCTCCTTGCCCTAACCTTCCCTCTCCCCTCCCCTTTCCCTTCCCTTGGCCTTTCCCTCTGTAGGCCACCGTGCCCATCGGCCTCACCACACTCCTTCCCTTCCCTTTCCCTTGGTCGGTTGTGCCAACGGAGCCCCCGGACTTGCCCTGTTTCACTTCTCTGCGTCGAGTCCACGCAGAGGAAGGCAAATGCCTTCGCCGTTGGCCAGGTGCGTCCAAGCGGCCATCCCAAGCCGGCGGTGAGGTACCTCTCCCCAACGGCGGCTGGTGGGCCCTGGGATGGCCACTTGCGGGGTCGTTTCCCCGACGGGGGCACATGACAACCTTTCTCCTCCAAGTTCCCGCGCTCAGTCCATCCTTTGGCGAGCGCAACACAAACCCCCTACCCTCTCCTTCATGCCTTTGCTGCGCGGACGGGGGTTGTGGGGGATGCGTGGGTGCACGGGGGAGTAGGATGTAGCGGGTGACGTGGGGTGGGCCTCTTACCGTCGCTGGCCGCCCACTTCGTTGCGCGACTCCCCGGACCACCTCAACATAGGAGCGAGTTGTTGTTGGGTTGACGGTGGTGTCCCGTGTTGGATGGAGGTGCGTAGGGCCCCTTGCTGGCCCCCTTCTCCCGGCTTGGTCCGGGCGCTTGACGACGTGGTGCGTCCCTTTTCTGGTTGAGTTGCTACGCGAGGGAAGGAGTCTCTCCCCTGCTCGCTTCTCAGTGCCAGCACGCTGGGACTTACTGCCGTGGTCACTCCCTTGAGAGCGCGGCCCCCGGTGGGCTTGCGTTGCCACATCGGGCATCTCGCTGAGGCCCCATTGGACCCCCCGAGAAGAACTCGGTGCACGTGTAGACTTCATTGTTTTGTTTTGGTCGGTGTTGGTCACCACCCTGGCTAAAAAAATGCGGGGGTTGCCTTCCCCCTGCCTGTTGTTTGGCCTTGCCCCCTACTCCGCCGGCGAGAAAGCTCGCTGCGCGTTGTGGTAGCCGGGGCGCATCCAATGGAGACTGCGGCGCCGTCTCCGTTGGGCATGGGTCCAGAGGCCCGTCCACGGCCGTACCTCAGACCACATCGTTGTGCCTTGTTGCTGTATCACTGGGGGCCGCGGCTCCCCAGTGTGAGTCTCGGTGGCTGGAGGATCTTCTCCTCCCCAGCAGAGCCATGTTGATGGTGTGAGACTCTCCTTTCCATCAGGCTTTTTGCTTTCATTGTTCCTCCTTCTCCTCCCGGCGCCGGGTTGCCCGTCCCTTGGGTTCCTGGGTCGCTTGGCGCCCGGTCTCAGTCCCTCTTGCTTCAAGGCCTAGGCCATGCCATGGTGCGTTCCGGGTCGCGCCTTTGTGCTCGGCACTGCGCTGAACAAGTTGCACCCCGTCACCTTGACGCCGTCGGAACTGTGCGACCGTGCGCTTCCACGCCCTCTTGTCACCCGCGGGTGGGGCTTGTCCGCTTCTCACTTGGCTTCCCTCTTCTACTCCTTGTACAGCCGGATGCCTACTTGCTCGGCAATCACGTTTGCCCTGTGCAAGTTTTGCATCAACCTGGTTGTGTCCTCCACTGTGAAGTTGATGCCCTCCCCGATGATGAACACCTCCGGCTCCCAACGTCTCACCTCCGGCACCCATACCGTTGAGGCTAGCACTCGCACTTTGTACACCTGGTCTGGTGCCAATAAGTACATGTTGCTTCCTGCCTCGGGGTAGTCGGAGAACCACCCTCTCCTCCTTTTCTCAGCGAGGATCCGGTCCGCTTGGATGGCGCGGACGTGGTGCGTGTGCCACCGGAACTTCTCATGGAACAAGAGGCGGCGGGTCCGTTGCGTTCCCGACCCCGGTGGCGGTGCGCCCTTCGGTGTACCCTCACCTTGGCTAGCCCCCATTCCACTCGCATGTTCGGAACGACCGGGCCTTTTGCTTCCCCACAAGAAAGACCAAAAACCCTCTCCATCGCCCTCCGTTTCTGGGTTTTTGGCACTTGGTGGCTCTTCCTCCGGGGCTGTTTGCCCCGCCGAACTTGAGCTGTTGCAGAAATTGGATCGAAAGTATGTGGGGTTGAACTGGTAGTTGGGTGGTTCCTCCGCCGGCCTTGGCGGTGTCACCCCGGGCGCACTTTTCCATCCCTCGTAGCCGGAGGTCAACTTTTTGAACAGGTGGGTGGCTTTGGCAATGTTGTTCATGTTCTTGTCCGGATGTAACCGCAACACCCACTTTTTGTATGCGGCCTTAACTTCATCCATGGTGGGTGCACTACCCACTCCAATCTGTTCAAGAAAGCTCCATCCTTCAAAACCCGGGGGCAGCACCTCAACGGGCTCAACTACCTCCGGGACCACCTTCTTCTTGTCCACTTTTACTCGGCGCATCCCTCCCACTAACAACACTTGCACTTTGTCCTTGTAGATCTCCTCCAACACCCCCTTGTGGCCCTCCAACTCCGGTTGTCTCATCCCTACTAGCCTCACCCCATTCCATAGTTCAAATGTTTCTTCCTGCCCTCCCATCTCTCCTTCTTCACTCCTTTCCTCCTTTCTTCCGTGCGGTTCATTGTCTCCCGCCACCCCGCGTCCTTTTGTTTCTTCCCCGTGCTGTTGTTGCTGGGCAGCTTTTGAGTCCTCGGCGCCTCCCATGTGCTCCACCTCTTGCACCCTGACCCTATCCAATGACACCAAAACCCTTCTGCCACAGTCCATTCGGAGTCTTACTTTTCCTTGTTCCTCGATGATGCTTTCAACCTCACCTGTCTTCCCCTCCAATTCCATCTTTTTCTTCATGCCTGTTAGTGCTACTCTTCCCCCGAGAACAATGCGATGGCCATCCACTCCAACCACTTCCGGTCTCTCGGAGTCACTTTGCTGTGGTTCGGCCCGTGCTTGTGGCTTGGGGGGTTGTTCCTCCAGCGCCACCCCTGCCTTCCTCGCTTTGCTGCGTTGTTCTCTCCTCCTCTGCTTGTGCCTCTCTCTTTCCTCCCGCAACCATTTGGCTGGCCTTGCCTTTCTGCACCTACACTGGAACACCCTGTTGCTGCGGAACACCTTCTTCGCCTGGGAGACAGTGACCCCAGCACACTTCAAGTGCATCCAGTGCCCCTGGCTGCACCTCACTGCTCCCTCCTTGGCCCTCAACGGTCTGCAGCATAGCCCAGATGCGTGCTTGGGACCACGCTTTTGCGACCAAGCTTCGGGTCCAACCGTGCTCGCTGTCCCGTTGCTGCTCGTGCTGCTATCACTCTCCTCATTGTTGTCGGGCTTGGTGTTCTCCTTTTCCTTGGGTGTGCTTCCTGCTCCCAACCATTTGGTCCACCACCTGTTGTTTCCCATGTCCATACAACCACCATCCTCGGCCTCCACGAGGACCACCGGCACTTCCTCCTGCTCCCTCCCAACCGGGTGAGGGTCATCATCATCCCAAACTCCAGCAAGATGTTCGTGATACCGGTGATCCACTCCCGGTTTCTTTCGGCGGATTGCGGCACATCTGTTTGCCACCTCCATGCCCAAGACGGACATTGTGTAGGCCTTTAGACCCCCCTTCAGTGGGGCACACGCCACTTCATCCGCTGGAGAGGTCCAACTTTGCACCACTCCAACTGCTGGGCCTCCTTCCGGTATAATTGACCATAGCGTTTGGCCAATTGTGTTGAGGGTGCACACGTCCAAGGCTGATAGCACCGGCACATGTCCTGGATGCGTGTGTATCCAACCAACCAATTTTCCTCCCAAGGATGCGCCCCAACTGACCGCCTCTGTGAGCGCCTCATCTCCCACTACACAGTGGTGGCTTGTTTGTACGTCGTGTCTTGGTATGTGTAGACCCCCTACTTTGACCCCATTTTCGGTCCTTGTCCCCCACAACAATCCCATGGTCTCTTTCCCTTGGCTTGCCGCTTCCCGGACTGCTTGGTTCCATGTCTCCAATATGTCCTTGGGGAGCTCCACTTGCCATTCACCCTTTCTTGGTTGTGGCTTTGTTCGTCTTGATTTCGCCTCCTCCGAGGTCACCTTCTCTTCTGTCGGCCCCCTCTCTTCGGCTTCCTTCAACCCGTGGTTTCCCACTCCTGTTGGGTGTTGTACCTTGCTGCGGTCCTTGTTCTTTGTCGCTTTTGGACCTGGTTGTTCGTCCAACACCCCCTTCTCCACCCCATCCACTGCCACTTCTCGAGATGGTTCTGGCTCTCCCTGGCCAGGGGCATTTCTTCTCTCCTCCTGCCTTGGTTGTTTCTTTGTCTCTTCTTCTTCCACCACGTCTAGCTCTGGGTTCTCCTGGCTTTGGCCTCCCGCTTCCTCTTTCCTCAGCCCTTGCAACCATCTCAAGATTGATATGTCACTGTTGGTGTCACTATCTTCTCCATGTCCTCCGCTTTCTTCACCTTGCTGCTCATCCTCTTGCCGCTGCGGTGGATATTGTTCCTTGTGGCTTTGGATTTCGCTCTTCTCCTTTTGCTTGTGGTCTTCTTCCTTCTCCTCCTTCTCCCCCACCTCTAGCCCCACTTGTGGTGATGGACGAGGCCCTCCATGGTCTTCGGTGTGGCTCTTCCTCTGTTGCCTTTGTTGCTCCACGGTCTCCTCATCGTCCACCACCTCCGGCCGCCAGTCCTTGTGTCCCTCCATTTGCCCTCCTTCGCCCCTTATCTTCAAGCCTTGCAGCCATGTCAAGATTGATACGTCACTGTCGGTGTCACCGTCTTCCACTTCTTTTGTTCCTTTGTCGTCTTGGCTCTCCCTCTCCTGCCGCTTCGCTTGTTCTTCCTTTTGTTGTATCTCAACATCATTTGTCAGGCTTTTGTTGGTGCTTGCAGCCTCCGTGGTCTCGGCGCACCCAACTTTGCGGTTGTCGCTTTGCGTTGGCGCCACCAACGGTGGTTCCCTCAAGTCCACAACCACCACCGTCTCCCGCCACACACCACAGTTCTTCATCTCCTCTTCCTCTCCGACGATCTCAGTTGTTCTCACCCCTTGTGGGTGCGGATTTTTGGCTTCCCTCCTTTGGGGTTCCAGCCCGCCTTCCGGCGGTGTCCACACTTTCGGTGGCGGTGGTACGTGCTCAAACGGGCAGCTCTTTCTCCGACACCTCCACCCGTACCAACATCTCTTCTTTCTCCTCTCTTCTTTTGAGATCTCCTTCCTTACCCACCGTTGCATCCGTCCAAACCACACGTGCATCTCCCCCATGGTGATGTCTTGTCCACCCCACCACACTCGCAAGAACTTGCCCCATTGTTTCTTTTGCTCGTGTGTCCCATAGCCTCGCTGTGTGGCCGTTTTGGTGATGGTTTGGATCGCCTCCTTGAATAATCGCAAAACTGAGCACAACCTCAATGCTCTGATGTATTGCCCTGTCAATACTCCCAACCTTTGGGCGTCCAAGATCATGCTATCCCTCACTGGATATCGCCTTATTTTTATGGGATAGTCCTTCTCTCTCCAATGCACTCCGGTTTCAAACTTGATGCGCCCTTTCTCATCCTCTCTCCACCACAAGTCAGCCCCCAAGAAGACAAGGTGGCCTCCATCAGCGGCTCTTCGGACCGTCCTTTTGAGTTTGTATGCTTCCTCCCCAGGGACGACGCCGGTCAAGGAAAACATGTCATCCACAAAGCGATAGTTGTGTTCCACTTGCTCCGGCCTCCTTCCTTCTTCTTCCGCGAACCTCTTCTCCGTCCCATAACACGCCAAGTTCGCCAAGAAGACGGCACATTTCAGTCCCATTCCGAAACCTTTCTTTTGCTTGTACACCACACCCCCTTGCTTGACATATCCGTTGTTTAGTACCCACTGCACCATCTCCTTCACTTCTCTCTTGCTCCAGCTGTCAGCTTGGGGTTCCTCCCCCTTTCGTCCAAGCCACCAACCGTCTTTTCCGACCCGTAGCTCTTCCTCCTCTTCCCCATCCTTGTCCTCCTTTGCAGTTTGTTCTTCCCAGTCCCAAGCCTCCTCGATTGCCTCCAACACGTTTGTGGAGACGTAGTCTTGATCCATGCTTGGGTACATCGCCACGAAATCTCCCACTTCCGCCGAAGCTTTACATTGCGCTATCAATTCCTCCTCAAATCGGACCGGCTGCATGAACTCCTCCACACTATCTATCCACCACACCCTCTTCGGGTTCCCTTTCTTCCTCCATTCCACATCCTTGCGTTTCAAGCTTCTGCATACTTGCGTTAATGCTTGCACCAAGACCTCTCCGACTCCTGCTATGCTTGCTTCCGGCTTGTCTTTCTCTTCTTCGGTTTGTTTCCTTGCTCCACTAATCCATCGTATGTTTTCTTTCTGGGCCTTCCATATTCCATATATGTACGGCAACCTTCTGTTGACTGCGAGGAGCCTCTCCGCGTGGTAGTCTTCGTGGCGTTGTAGGATGGCCTCCTCACTTTCCGGCGCGACCTCAAACCCATCACTTTGGAGGTATATGTCCCTCCGGTGCTTGTATAGTCGCTTACATACGCCAACCCAGTCGTGCGGACCCCTATCCTCCTTCAAGAATGCAAAATCTTTCTTCATGTCCTTCACTTTTTGCATCCCTCCCGTCCCTTGTGGCAACGTGTGAACCTCCTTGTCCACTTGCCACATCACTTTTTTCTTGATCAAGTCTTTCCACCCTTCGTAGTCCTCTCTTTGCCCTGCTCCACTTCGTACTTTGTACTCGATGTACTCCGTTAACCCCTCTTCCAAGTTGTGGAGCACCTTCCATTCTGGCTCTTGCTGCTTGAATTTGTATCCTTTTTTCTCCACGTCTTCCATTATTGGACTATTGAAGCCCGCCATCTCTGTCACGACCACATGGCCTCTCCATACTTCCTCCTTCCTTGGATACGGCACATGCTTAAAACAGTTGCATGATGTCACCCATGGTTGTTCTTCTTTCTTGAGATGCCCAAATTGCTCATCCCATTTCACAAAGACCCTTTTTTCCTCCTCTGTCAATCCTTCTTCCTTGTCGATGTCCGTGTAGTTCAACAACCACGTGGAAATTGGTGGGACATTCTTCTCGCACACCCACATGGTTTCTGCGACCTCAGGCTCCGGGTGCCTATGGACTACTTCAGGGTCTCTGAGGACATCCCTGATTCTCACTTTACCCCAAGCCTTGTGCGTGATCAAGAGCTTGATGTAGTCACCCATGGGCTTTCTCTTTTCCTCCTTTTGGGTGTTTATCTTGGTCCTCAATGCTCTCTCGAGTTGTTGTACGTCTTGTCCGGTGACTCCATCTCCATATATCACTTGCAAGAACTTCTTTGCTTCCTGCACCAACATCTTTTTGACCACCTCCGCCACTGTGGTCTCCTTGTTGTGAATCTTTTCCAACGTTCTCTTGAGGCTTTTCCTCGTCTCCCCCCACCTTTCTTCCAAACCTTCCCTGTGCGCCCTCTGGAATGTGTACCTTCTGTGTGCCCAATCCCTTCTGGCCCCTTCCCTGTGCTCCCCTCCTGTCGTTCCCTCATTGAACCCTTTTGGCCACCAACATTCCAAGTGTGTGGCCCAAAACCCCTCCCTCATGCTTGACCTCCTCCAAAACGCCATGTGCCCTCTTCGTTGTCCGGGAAACCTCTCCACGGGCCATACTATCCAATCCGCCATTGATTCACTTGTTCTCATCACCCTACTTACCAAGTCTTCATCCCCCCAACGGTTGCTCCATCTCTTCTTTAACCGTGCTTGGTGTCCATTGTACGCTACTCCCGCGTACGCTTTGCCAGTCGGCTTGTGGTACACCATGTATGCTTCCGCCACTCCTTCCTCTTCCCATCTTGGGATCCGATGTTCTTGTCCACTTGTCCTCCATTTCCATTGTTCTTCCTTTATTAGTTGCCACAATCGACGCAACTTTTGTGTTTTGGGACCTTCTTGCCATACTCTGCGGCAATCCTCAAAATGCTGCTGCCATGTCCATCTCACCTCTCCTTCCACTGTTGTTCGTTGTAGTGGTACCTTCTCTTTGTACCATGGATAGTGCATCCTCCTTTCCATTCCCCTACTTCTCCTTTCCTCGGTGCGTTCCATTCCTCGGTGATGCTGATGCTGGATCCTCAGACGGATACCTCTTCCACTCCTTGCTTCTGTGTGTTCCACGTGTTGTATCCCCTTCCCTTTGCCTTTTCCTCCCTTCCCCTTCCCTATCCCTTTTCTCCTTCCCAATTCCGGTGTTTGGCTCTGCAAGCGAACTCCTCCGCCCTCCTCATCATTCACCCAACCTGGGTCAACCGTTCCTCGCCTTCCGAGGGTTCCCTTGCCTTTTCCTTTTTGGGCCGTCCTCCTATATAGAGCACCCCAATAGTTGGTCACCTTCAATCCTTCTTCTGGCAGCCATGTTCCCTTTCCACCCTTGCTGCATCTCGTGTCCTGTCCTTTTCCACACCTCACTTCTCTCCACTGCTCCGACGCTTCCGCTCCATGGCTTTGTGACCAACGGGGTTGTTGTCGTGCCTCTTCTTCTGCACGTAGAGCGCCTTTCGCGCCATACAGCCCCCGTGTGGGGGCACTCCACGTCAGGCGTGGTATGTGGGGGTTTTGGCATGACGCCATGGTGTGATGATCTCGTCTGCAGCTGGCGGCGCCTACTGGCCGATCGCCATTCGCTGCCCTTCCCTTGGACCCTTTCCCTCCATAGGCGGTGGTGCCCATCAGCTTCTCACCACCCTTTGACCTTCCTCTTCCTCCTTGCCCTAACCTTCCCTCTCCCCTCCCCTTTCCCTTCCCTTGGCCTTTCCCTCTGTAGGCCACCGTGCCCATCGGCCTCACCACACTCCTTCCCTTCCCTTTCCCTTGGTCGGTTGTGCCAACGGAGCCCCCGGACTTGCCCTGTTTCACTTCTCTGCGTCGAGTCCACGCAGAGGAAGGCAAATGCCTTCGCCGTTGGCCAGGTGCGTCCAAGCGGCCATCCCAAGCCGGCGGTGAGGTACCTCTCCCCAACGGCGGCTGGTGGGCCCTGGGATGGCCACTTGCGGGGTCGTTTCCCCGACGGGGGCACATAACAACCTTTCTCCTCCAAGTTCCCGCGCTCAGTCCATCCTTTGGCGAGCGCAACACAAACCCCGTACCCTCTCCTTCATGCCTTTGCTGCGCGGACGGGGGTTGTGGGGGATGCGTGGGTGCACGGGGGAGTAGGATGTAGCGGGTGACGTGGGGTGGGCCTCTTACCGTCGCTGGCCGCCCACTTCGTTGCGCGACTCCCCGGACCACCTCAACATAGGAGCGAGTTGTTGTTGGGTTGACGGTGGTGTCCCGTGTTGGGTGGAGGTGCGTAGGGCCCCTTGCTGGCCCCCTTCTCCCGGCTTGGTCCGGGCGCTTGACGACGTGGTGCGTCCCTTTTCTGGTTGAGTTGCTACGCGAGGGAAGGAGTCTCTCCCCTGCTCGCTTCTCAGTGCCAGCACGCTGGGACTTACTGCCGTGGTCACTCCCTTGAGAACGCGGCCCCCGGTGGGCTTGCGTTGCCACATCGGGCATCTCGCTGAGGCCCCATTGGACCCCCCGAGAAGAACTCGGTGCACGTGTAGACTTCATTGTTTTGTTTTGGTCGGTGTTGGTCACCACCCTGGCTAAAAAAGTGCGGGGGTTGCCTTCCCCCTGCCTGTTGTTTGGCCTTGCCCCCTACTCCGCCGGCGAGAAAGCTCGCTGCACGTTGTGGTAGCCGGGGCGCATCCAATGGAGACTGCGGCGCCGTCTCCATTGGGCATGGGTCCAGAGGCCCGTCCACGGCCGTACCTCAGACCACATCGTTGTGCCTTGTTGCTGTATCACTGGGGGCCGCGGCTCCCCAGTGTGAGTCTCGGTGGCTGGAGGATCTTCTCCTCCCCAGCAGAGCCATGTTGATGGTGTGAGACTCTCCTTTCCATCAGGCTTTTTGCTTTCATTGTTCCTCCTTCTCCTCCCGGCGCCGGGTTGCCCGTCCCTTGGGTTCCTGGGTCGCTTGGCGCCCGGTCTCAGTCCCTCTTGCTTCAAGGCCTAGGCCATGCCATGGTGCGTTCCGGGTCGCGCCTTTGTGCTCGGCACTGCGCTGAACAAGCTGCACCCCGTCACCTTGACGCCGTCGGAACTGTGCGACCGTGCGCTTCCACGCCCTCTTGTCACCCGCGGGTGGGGCTTGTCCGCTTCTCACTTGGCTTCCATCTTCTACTCCTTGTACAGCCGGATGCCTACTTGCTCGGCAATCACGTTTGCCCTGTGCAAGTTTTGCATCAACCTGGTTGTGTCCTCCACTGTGAAGTTGATGCCCTCCCCGATGATGAACACCTCCGGCTCCCAACGTCTCACCTCCGGCACCCATACCGTTGAGGCTAGCACTCGCACTTTGTACACCTGGTCTGGTGCCAATAAGTACATGTTGCTTCCTGCCTCGGGGTAGTCGGAGAACCACCCTCTCCTCCTTTTCTCAGCGAGGATCCGGTCCGCTTGGATGGCGCGGACGTGGTGCGTGTGCCACCGGAACTTCTCATGGAACAAGAGGCGGCGGGTCCGTTGCGTTCCCGACCCCGGTGGCGGTGCGCCCTTCGGTGTACCCTCACCGTGGCTAGCCCCCATTCCACTCGCATGTTCGGAACGACCGGGCCTTTTGCTTCCCCACAAGAAAGACCAAAAACCCTCTCCATCGCCCTCCGTTTCTGGGTTTTTGGCACTTGGTGGCGCTTCCTCCGCGGCTGTTTGCCCCGCCGAACTTGTGCTGTTGCAGAAATTGGATCGAAAGTATGTGGGGTTGAACTGGTAGTTGGGTGGTTCCTCCGCCGGCCTTGGCGGTGTCACCCCGGGCGCACTTTTCCATCCCTCGTAGCCGGAGGTCAACCTTTTGAACAGGTGGGTGGCTTTGGCAATGTTGTTCATGTTCTTGTCCGGATGTAACCGCAACACCCACTTTTTGTATGCGGCCTTCACTTCATCCATGGTGGGTGCACTACCCACTCCAATCTGTTCAAGAAAGCTCCATCCTTCAAAACCCGGGGGCAGCACCTCAACGGGCTCAACTACCTCCGGGACCACCTTCTTCTTGTCCACTTTTACTCGGCGCATCCCTCCCACTTTGGGGGGTTTGGGTTTTGGTTTTGGGGGGGGGTTTTGGCAAGAAGCCATGGTCTTGTGTTCTCGTCTGCAGCTGGCGGCGCCCACTGGCAGATCGCCATTCGCTGCCCTTCCCTTCCCTTTCCTTCAGTGAAGGTCCACCAAGCCGCTGTTTTGGTCCGCCGTTTCTGTTTCTCCATGGTGGCGGGTTGCGTCGACCAAAACATTAAGGATCCATACGGCAATACCCTTCACCTCCACGAGGTCACGTTCATGCTCATGGCGGAGTGCTTCCATCGCGTGTGTGGGTGAGCTGCGTAAACTCAGCACGACTGTCACCACTTCCCCCCATGTGTCACACGTTCACGGCTCAACAGGAGCGCCAACGGTGGTGCCCGGTCCAAGCTGCGCGACCATCCTCAACACCATCGGCACATGCTCAACTGTTCACCGCATGCCATACCCCCGGCGATGCAGTGCTACGGAGTCGTGGCGGGTACTCGCACTCTCGCTGTACCAGATCTTCTTCACTGGGAGCTCCACGTGAGTCGCGGTGTCGTTAGCATGCTCTCGGCACGCTCAGCGCGTTCCACGCCCCAACAGCCCCCGTGGGGGGGCGATCCACGTCATGCGTGGTATGAGGGGGTTTTGGCAAGAAGCCATGGTCTTGTGTTCTCGTCTGCAGCTAGCGGCGCCCACTGGCAGATCGCCATTCGCTGCCCTTCCCTTCCCTTTCCTTCAGTGAAGGTCCACCAAGCCGCTGTTTTGGTCCGCCGTTTCTGTTTCTCCATGGTGGCGGGTTGCGTCGACCAAAACATTAAGGATCCATACGGCAATACCCTTCACCTCCACGAGGTCACGTTCATGCTCATGGCGGAGTGCTTCCATCGCGTGTGTGGGTGAGCTGCGTAAACTCAGCACGACTGTCACCACTTCCCCCCATGTGTCACACGTTCGGGGCTCAACAGGAGCGCCAACGGTGGTGCCTGGTCCAAGCTGCGCGACCATCCTCAACACCATCGGCACATGCTCAACTGTTCACCGCATGCCATACCCCCGGCGATGCAGTGCTACGGAGTCGTGGCGGGTACTCGCACTCTCGCTGTACCAGATCTTCTTCACTGGGAGCTCCACGTGAGTCGCGGTGTCGTTAGCATGCTCTCGGCACGCTCGGCGCGTTCCACGCCCCAACAGCCCCCGTGGGGGGGCGATCCACGTCATGCGTGGTATGAGGGGGTTTTGGCAAGAAGCCATGGTCTTGTGTTCTCGTCTGCAGCTGGCGGCGCCCACTGGCAGATCGCCATTCGCTGCCCTTCCCTTCCCTTTCCTTCAGTGAAGGTCCACCAAGCCGCTGTTTTGGTCCGCCGTTTCTGTTTCTCCATGGTGGCGGGTTGCGTCGACCAAAACATTAAGGATCCATACGGCAATACCCTTCACCTCCACGAGGTCACGTTCATGCTCATGGCGGAGTGCTTCCATCGCGTGTGTGGGTGAGCTGCGTAAACTCAGCACGACTGTCACCACTTCCCCCCATGTGTCACACGTTCACGGCTCAACAGGAGCGCCAACGGTGGTGCCCGGTCCAAGCTGCGCGACCATCCTCAACACCATCGGCACATGCTCAACTGTTCACCGCATGCCATACCCCCGGCGATGCAGTGCTACGGAGTCGTGGCGGGTACTTGCACTCTCGCTGTACCAGATCTTCTTCACTGGGAGCTCCACGTGAGTCGCGGTGTCGTTAGCATGCTCTCGGCACGCTCAGCGCGTTCCACGCCCCAACAGCCCCCGTGGGGGGGCGATCCACGTCATGCGTGGTATGAGGGGGTTTTGGCAAGAAGCCATGGTCTTGTGTTCTCGTCTGCAGCTAGCGGCGCCCACTGGCAGATCGCCATTCGCTGCCCTTCCCTTCCCTTTCCTTCAGTGAAGGTCCACCAAGCCGCTGTTTTGGTCCGCCGTTTCTGTTTCTCCATGGTGGCGGGTTGCGTCGACCAAAACATTAAGGATCCATACGGCAATACCCTTCACCTCCACGAGGTCACGTTCATGCTCATGGCGGAGTGCTTCCATCGCGTGTGTGGGTGAGCTGCGTAAACTCAGCACGACTGTCACCACTTCCCCCCATGTGTCACACGTTCACGGCTCAACAGGAGCGCCAACGGTGGTGCCCGGTCCAAGCTGCGCGACCATCCTCAACACCATCGGCACATGCTCAACTGTTCACCGCATGCCATACCCCCGGCGATGCAGTGCTACGGAGTCGTGGCGGGTACTCGCACTCTCGCTGTACCAGATCTTCTTCACTGGGAGCTCCACGTGAGTCGCGGTGTCGTTAGCATGCTCTCGGCACGCTCGGCGCGTTCCACGCCCCAACAGCCCCCGTGGGGGGGCGATCCACGTCATGCGTGGTATGAGGGGGTTTTGGCAAGAAGCCATGGTCTTGTGTTCTCGTCTGCAGCTGGCGGCGCCCACTGGCAGATCGCCATTCGCTGCCCTTCCCTTCCCTTTCCTTCAGTGAAGGTCCACCAAGCCGCTGTTTTGGTCCGCCGTTTCTGTTTCTCCATGGTGGCGGGTTGCGTCGACCAAAACATTAAGGATCCATACGGCAATACCCTTCACCTCCACGAGGTCACGTTCATGCTCATGGCGGAGTGCTTCCATCGCGTGTGTGGGTGAGCTGCGTAAACTCAGCACGACTGTCACCACTTCCCCCCATGTGTCACACGTTCACGGCTCAACAGGAGCGCCAACGGTGGTGCCCGGTCCAAGCTGCGCGACCATCCTCAACACCATCGGCACATGCTCAACTGTTCACCGCATGCCATACCCCCGGCGATGCAGTGCTACGGAGTCGTGGCGGGTACTCGCACTCTCGCTGTACCAGATCTTCTTCACTGGGAGCTCCACGTGAGTCGCGGTGTCGTTAGCATGCTCTCGGCACGCTCGGCGCGTTCCACGCCCCAACAGCCCCCGTGGGGGGGCGATCCACGTCATGCGTGGTATGAGGGGGTTTTGGCAAGAAGCCATGGTCTTGTGTTCTCGTCTGCAGCTGGCGGCGCCCACTGGCAGATCGCCATTCGCTGCCCTTCCCTTCCCTCTTCTTCAGTGAAGGTCCACCAAGCCGCTGTTTTGGTCCGCCGTTTCTGTTTCTCCATGGTGGCGGGTTGCGTCGACCAAAACATTAAGGATCCATACGGCAATACCCTTCACCTCCACGAGGTCACGTTCATGCTCATGGCGGAGTGCTTCCATCGCGTGTGTGGGTGAGCTGCGTAAACTCAGCACGACTGTCACCACTTCCCCCCATGTGTCACACGTTCACGGCTCAACAGGAGCGCCAACGGTGGTGCCCGGTCCAAGCTGCGCGACCATCCTCAACACCATCGGCACATGCTCAACTGTTCACCGCATGCCATACCCCCGGCGATGCACTGCTACGGAGTCGTGGCGGGTACTCGCACTCTCGCTGTACCAGATCTTCTTCACTGGGAGCTCCACGTGAGTCGCGGTGTCGTTAGCATGCTCTCGGCACGCTCGGCGCGTTCCACGCCCCAACAGCCCCCGTGGGGGGGCGATCCACGTCATGCGTGGTATGAGGGGGTTTTGGCAAGAAGCCATGGTCTTGTGTTCTCGTCTGCAGCTGGCGGCGCCCACTGGCAGATCGCCATTCGCTGCCCTTCCCTTCCCTTTCCGCCAATGAAGGTTTGGGGGGGGGGGGGGGCAAAAGATGGGGGGGGGGGATTCAACTCCAACACCACAAGCTGCAGGGGGAATGGGGTGTACGATGGATCAATCTAGTTTACCTCACTTGCCCTCACCATGGGGACCACCACGAGCTCACCAGAAAATGAGAGGGAGAGATGGAGAGGAGGAGGGGAAGGGGAGGAGAGGGAGGAGCAGAGGGGGAGGGAGGGGGAGAGGGAGAGGGGGAGGGGGAGGGAGAGGATCAAGACAGGCGAAATGGACATGCGAGAGGGAGGAGACGGAGAGCAGTGATTTAAACGGGGAGCAGCTGGTCGTTGCACCCAGGCCTCATTCAGGGCATGTGGGCAGAGGCCACACCTTCGCCGGGTTCATGGTGCCAGGCACCGTCATCAATCCGCGAGTCCACAAACTTCACAGCATCAGTCTTGCTGGAAGATTCTGTTTCACTGGCCTGGGACATGCGGTCCTGTGTGGAGAGCAATGGCGGTGTCACTGCGGACCCAAGACACCAACAGTGTAATGTCCGTCGTGCCCAAAGAGTGGGTGCGCACGCGTGGGGATTGGTCGGGGGGCCAAATCTCCAGACTCGACCAACACTATGACAGACTTCACCAACTGGTGGACTGGGAGACCATTGTTCCCATGGGGCAACCCGAGCAGGAGCTGCTGGCGGATTCAATGGGCTTCACCTCTTTGGCCGTCGCTTTCCGTGGCCGAAGCCGGGGCAACGAAGGCGCAGGCAACGAAGGCATGGCAAAAGCCATGAAAACTACCATGCACGACTGGCCTTGCCTCTTCGAGTTCGGTGCGATCGGCGCTACCAGATATAGACGATGGATGCAAGCGCTTATTAAAGTTGACATCAAAGACAGCGCGTCATTGCCGCCATTCATTCACACAGGTCAGGGGGTGCTTGCAATCTTCCTTAAATGCCCCATCCGACTGCTCTTCTTTCCCATTCCTCTCTTCATCCCCTGCTTCCTTGTCATTGTCTGTCTCTTCGCCCAGCTTTTCCTCGTCGTCGTCCGGGATCCTCATTCTGAGTAGGGATGTGTTCCAGAGGGTCTTTAAGGGGCAGATCTTGGGGCTGAGCTCGATTGGGGCGTCGTGGTCGTCTTGAATGCAAAGAAGGCAGCCCGCAGCATTGATCCCAACAATTGTACCACAAAGGGGAGCCCCACGGTATGGTGGGACCTGCTGCAGCCTGTTCCCAGCACGTACCATAGCGCAGCCTGCTGGCTGCTGCTTTGCCTGCTGGGGGGCCAGCTGACAGTCATAGCTCACTGATCCCGAAAAGCAAGATGCAGCAATACACGGCTCCTCGTCATTAGACATCTGGAAACGGAAATCTGAAACCGGCAGCCATTTGTTGGGATTGTGAAAGGTCACTTCGCCGTTCGTAACGTGTCCGACCACGCATCCATCCACTTTCAAATTCCCAAATATGTTGGAGCTTCAGCGCTGAGAGTCAACTACTTTTGTTTTGGCCCACCAAAAGAGTGCACAGTGAGCTCCTCTTGAGGTTGTTGGTACGACAATGGAGCGATCCAGCAAAACTCCTCCTGCGGCCGGAGTGAGGTCCTGAGCTCCTGTGGGGAGTGGTCCTGTTGATAACACTGCTGTGTTTGGGGTCATTGGTGCTGACTCAGAACCATCTTGCAACCCTCCTCCTGCAGCCGGCTTGAGGTATTGAGATCCTATTGGCCTTGCCGCCATGATGAGCAACTCTCTGTGCCTGCAATAGAATGCAATATCATGTGGTGATGAATGGGACGTGGCAATCAAGCAGGTGGCACAATGGAAACACACGTTTTATATCAGAAGCTGCTTCCCTAGTGCCCTCACAAAATGTTGCAGGCTGTGGGCACCTCAAACCGTGTTCTGCGGCATCAGTGGTGTCTCAAAATGACTGAGCTGGTGGCATATGCTTTATGTTCCTTTCAAATTCGCGTCATGGACCTGCTGGCTTTCAGAGGCTGCTGTTACTCTGCGTCCTAAGCAGCAGCCCCCGATAGAGCATCTGTGCCCTATGATACTTTTTTACCCATTTTTGCAAAAGTGCACCACACATCCCGAATGGTATGCGGCATTCAAAACCTAGTCCTTGTCTCTCAAGTACAAAGTACATATTACCTCCACTTGCACCTACTTGTTCTGGAGCTAGTTCCCTGGACTGTGCTCGATTGCATACCTCACCAAATACCGGCACATTTGTTTTTGGAAATTTCTTCAATACACTACAAAACCCAGTAGGCTATCACCCTTGGCTCTGTGGAAATGCCGCGTATTCAACTTTGCAGCCACGTCAACATGGTCAAAGGCCGCCGTGGTCACTTTTTCAAAACCCATTTTTCAAAAATGTGGAAAAATTACAAATTGAGGCCATCTGAACCACTTATTGGTATTCAAACCCACCTCTTGCTGAACTCAGTTTTTGTTAAGGTTGAAAAATTGTTGCAATGGGCCGTTATGGTCTGGGTTGGATTAGACATGGAGTGTTGTTGGGCCCAGCAAGCAGTGGATGCCAAAGGGCAGAAGCTGATAAATGGTAGGCTACGTTGATTTTTGCCCTCCTTGATAGGCTAAAACTGATCATGAGTCTCGTTGGGCTCCGAACCGTTTCCGAACCTTTCAGTACAACATGGGGCTGAAGAATGAAAAATCATATGATAACAAAAACGATTTAGATCAGAAAAAGTAATGTATTGCACAAACAAAGCCGTCCTCTTTCCCCCACAAAAAGAAGGAAGGCTCCTTCACAAAGAATCCGCATGAAGATTGCCCGTTGGAAAAGATTCTAAACCAAACAGCCCATGGATGCCCAGATTGTAGAATAACATGAAATATGTAGCAATATTGGGCATATACGGATGAACAAGAAGCTATCTAAAATTGGAGAGAAATTCGGTGAAGTGAGAACCAATAGCTATTCGTCATCATGAGTTTGCATTTGGAATTTGGCCTTGAGTCACAAACAGGCTCCTTCACAAAGAATCCGCATGAAGATTGCCCGTTGGAAAAGATTCTAAACCAAACAGCCCATGGATGCCCAGATTGTAGAATAACACGAAATATGTAGCAATATTGGGCATTTACGAATAAACAAGAAGATATCTAAAATTGGAGAGAAATTCGGTGAAGTGAGAACCAATAGCTATTCGTCATCATGAGTTTGCATTTGGAGTTTGGCCTTGAGTCACAAACAGGCTCCTTCACAAAGAATCCGCATGAAGATTGCCCGTTGGAAAAGATTCTGAACCAAACAGCCCCTGCTAAGCCTATTCTCCGCGCCTTGCGCCCCATCTGTTGTTCCCACTCTGACTAAATATGCAAAACGGAAAGTGATGGTTGGCTCCCTCCCCCGCTTGCTATGCAAGGGCGCTTTAGCAGCATATTTGCACGCTCGTCTCAAGCATGAATCCCGTTTCTGCACATTTCTGTGTTGTTTTCTCAGGATAAAGACTACAGCAATGCGCCGGCTGTGATGTTCCGATGGAATGGGGCAAACAGTCGAAGGAAAGATGAGGGCGAGCAACAGAATGGCGAGCCAGTGACAAAGACAGCGAATGGCAAGCAACAGAAGGAAGAGCCAGTGATAGTGACAGTGAATGGGCACAGTGTTGGGAAAGTAAGCAATCATGGGGAAGTGAAATTTAATGATCCCTTCACGTGGCACAGCGCTTCAGATTTCAATATTGAGGAAGAGAACGACGGCCCGTTTCTTTTTGCATCATCTGAACTTCACGGGTTTCACATTCATCCTTAGGAAGCAGCCTTGGATTTGGGGAAGCTTAAGATGAGGGTGCGGCAGCTTCCGCCCAGAATAGGCATACAAGCAATGAGGCATGAGAAGCCTACAACTGTCCTCATTGGCGTCCGTCCCCAAATGAGAATCAGAGTCAGAACTTCAATCAGAATCAGAATTACGAAAATAGTTCAAATCCTCAAGCTCAGACAACTTCATCCCATTGGGCAAGCAAAGACCCCATTGGGGAAGCAAAGACCCCGCACCACACATCACATCCCAGCAGCGTACGGCGTTCATTGGGTGCCTGCAGTGCACATGTGTGCGAGCGTGCCAAAGCACATCATTAGGCTGACCACTGCCACTACTACAAGACCCAGCACCACACAGCACATCCAGCAGCGCACGGTGTTCACTGGGTGCCTGCAGTGCACAGGCGTGTTATGAGCAGGAGGACTCATCACAAACATGGCACAGCCCCTCTTTCCCTCTACAATCGGCACACAATCACGTTCCACTAAATCTCTGACCATGAAAACTGTGGTCAGAAACCCCCAGAAAAATGAGGGTCAGACCCAAACCCATGTCTTATGTGGCTGCACTACATTTGGTACCGAATTAAAATTAGGTACCAAATTAATACGGTCCCTACGCCTACTGTAGCTTGGACAAGGGCGTGGCTATTACAAGGGGGGGGGGGGGTTTGGCATGACGCCATGGTGTGATGATCTCGTCTGCAGCTGGCGGCGCCTACTGGCCGATCGCCATTCGCTGCCCTTCCCTTGGACCCTTTCCCTCCATAGGCGGTGGTGCCCATCAGCTTCTCACCACCCTTTGACCTTCCTCTTCCTCCTTGCCCTAACCTTCCCTCTCCCCTCCCCTTTCCCTTCCCTTGGCCTTTCCCTCTGTAGGCCACCGTGCCCATCGGCCTCACCACACTCCTTCCCTTCCCTTTCCCTTGGTCGGTTGTGCCAACGGAGCCCCCGGACTTGCCCTGTTTCACTTCTCTGCGTCGAGTCCACGCAGAGGAAGGCAAATGCCTTCGCCGTTGGCCAGGGGGGGGGGTTTTGGCAAGAAGCCATGGTCTTGTGTTCTCGTCTGCAGCTGGCGGCGCCCACTGGCAGATCGCCATTCGCTGCCCTTCCCTTCCCTTTCCTTCAGTGAAGGTCCACCAAGCCGCTGTTTTGGTCCGCCGTTTCTGTTTCTCCATGGTGGCGGGTTGCGTCGACCAAAACATTAAGGATCCATACGGCAATACCCTTCACCTCCACGAGGTCACGTTCATGCTCATGGCGGAGTGCTTCCATCGCGTGTGTGGGTGAGCTGCGTAAACTCAGCACGACTGTCACCACTTCCCCCCATGTGTCACACGTTCACGGCTCAACGGGAGCGCCAACGGTGGTGCCCGGTCCAAGCTGCGCGACCATCCTCAACACCATCGGCACATGCTCAACTGTTCACCGCATGCCATACCCCCGGCGATGCAGTGCTACGGAGTCGTGGCGGGTACTCGCACTCTCGCTGTACCAGATCTTCTTCACTGGGAGCTCCACGTGAGTCGCGGTGTCGTTAGCATGCTCTCGGCACGCTCGGCGCGTTCCACGCCCCAACAGCCCCCGTGGGGGGGCGATCCACGTCATGCGTGGTATGAGGGGGTTTTGGCAAGAAGCCATGGTCTTGTGTTCTCGTCTGCAGCTGGCGGCGCCCACTGGCAGATCGCCATTCGCTGCCCTTCCCTTCCCTTTCCTTCAGTGAAGGTCCACCAAGCCGCTGTTTTGGTCCGCCGTTTCTGTTTCTCCATGGTGGCGGGTTGCGTCGACCAAAACATTAAGGATGGCCAGGGGGGGGGGGGGTACCACCTTTTGACTTTAATTTCTAATTGCATAGCTATAGTATTTGTAATTTTCCAAATTTGGGTACTTCAAATGAGTCTGAACCCACCTCTCCATCATCGAGACACATTGCACCAGCAGAAAGCGCAAGAAAGTGCGGCGGAAAAATGGACAGACTCTAGCACTTCCAAAACCGAAGACTTTTTTGCATAGGCGAAATAATCTGCAAAAGTCCGCTTCTCGGGTTGAAACCCAAACAAAAGGTTCCCGCTTTTCTCCTGGCCATAAAGAAACCAAGAGTGCAAAATAAAAATCGGAGACCTGGGATGGCGAAGCATCTTGGACAACACCTGTGTGTACACACACATGCATTTGTACCAATGGGGCGATACACAAAATTGGGCACCACCATGGAAAAGCGAGGTCAATCACTAAATAAGAAGCATTATTTTGCCACGTGTTGCTAAAAAGTAATGCAATGAACAAATACCATGCTTCCGGACTTGGTGCACCGTTGCTAAAACTTGAGAGCATGTAAGAATAATTTGAACCCTCTCCTTCAAATGGCTAAAAACTTTGGTTTGAAACCAAATTCTGCACCCCGTAGGCCGGATTGGCCTTTTCCACCATCAATGCAGCTTGAAAGTTCATCATTGTCTGAATTGTTAGACTGGGCTGAATATTGCCTCTTTCAGACAGTTGGTTTGCTCCCCTCTGCCACCCCATCCGACAACACCAAAATGCTGCAAAGGAAATTTGCCTGCTAGGTCTACTAATTTGCACTTGTGGAATTGATGCGGCAGTTGGTGCATGGATTACTCGAAGAGCTTGGATCCATATTTTAGGGTAGCATTAGGGGAAAATAAGTGCAACGACAATACTTTCCGCTTTTTCTCTCTCCAAAATCAACCCATCAGCAAAGCAAAGCAAAGCAACAGGGTGCGTATTCTTTTTCCTAGGGGTTGACAACGGTCCCTATTCTTTTTTTTGTCACCGAAGGGGGCAGCAATTCTTCTCCCTTTCGAGAACATTTCACCATGTGTGCAGCCAATCCAATGGAGCTTGGATATAACTCACCAATTCCTTTTCCTTGACATAGCAAGGGGGGATCATATTTGTTTTCCCTGGAGCCGAAGCGGGGGGTGTCGATTCTTTTACCTTGGCCACCAAACCATTTCAACAGTAGTGCAGGACTGCATTTCCCTAGCACTAAAGGGCGAGGGGGGCTACGCTTTGTCGATAGGACTGAGCAGATTCGTTATTGTGCCTTAGAACGTACCATCCAACTCTGGGCGCTTTCGATGAACTGGGATTCAGGCCGCACTCCTTTTTTGCTTTTTTTGTGTGGAGTGTCGGGGGAAGGGGTTTGGTGGGCTAACATGCCACCAACCAAATCTTCTCCAAAAAGGACCTTACCGTCCCCCAACTGCTGAGCATCTGTGACGAATGCATAATCCCTTGCATCTGCAGCTATTTTCATCCCTCCCTCTCACATCTACTATTTGGCAATACAGCTGACAATGTGCCTCAATGTAATGAAAAGCCTTGAACCATCACACTTGAAAAATACTCCGGCAACACAAAAGAGCCATTTCAAAACATAGTGACACAAAACCACTCGCAGAAGTCCAAAGTGTGCAACCAAAAAGAGCATGGAGCTCTTTCGGCTTGTGCAGAGACATCTCTGCTCAGTGGTCTCTTGTAACCTGTCCTGATAATATGTTTCCTGCAGCCTCATGCAGGGGGGTACAGCTGATTGACAGCAACTAGCCATTGAGGAGCCATTGCCCCAGAGGAGGTGCATCTTGCAAGACAGACAATTCTGCTTCAGGGATCCATCTGTTGGGTCAACAAGGGGCAGGCCACAATGCACACACTGCATCATCTTGCAGGATTGTGTACTAGCTTCTGCTGCTGATTGCTGCAATGGCTTCAGTCAATGACCAGTCAGTAAACCATTTTGCAATGGGGTGCATGTCATAATGTATGTCTGGGCAGGGGGATTGCAGGAGGAATATGCCGTCGCTGAAGCACTCAGAGGTGGAGAGGTGAACCAGTCGGCTCAGGCAGAGGTGGGTAGACATTTACACTTACCCTCCAAGGATGAGACTTCATGCTGCATCTTTCAGAAAAGGGCATGTACTATGCCAGCTTCTGCTGATTGGCACGTGGCAATGACTTGGTGACCAGTCAGTGAAGCACAACATTCAGGCACTCCCAAAGGGGTATAATGTTCAATGACAGTGACCAGTCGGTGAAGCACAACATTCAGGCACTCACAACGGGACATAATGTTCAATGACGATGATACTATTGCATTGAAGAGGGGGAGAAGCCGAGGCTCCAGCAACGAAATGAAGTTTGTGCCCATGTTGCCATGACTTCGCAAAGGCTTGGAGTGTTCCAGCACTATCAACACTCAACACTCATGTGTGTGGCGTTGCAGTGTGACAGACACGCAACATTGAACTCAAGTGCAAGCGTGCATATGACGGCGGAGGGCACAAAACAGATAGGGATGACAGCACAACCAAACATGACACGATCTGGGTAGCACATGGGCGGTGCAAAGAATAGCATTTCGATGACGCCGCAAGCATTCGTACGTCCCTCAGGGAGGACGACATTTCGACGCAATGGTCCGCCATGCCGACCATTGCAACCAAACGTACCTCCGCAACTCTTCCTCAGCAAATTGTGAGAGGGTGCGAAGAGGGTAAGTGAGGGAGAGGGAGAAGGAGAGCAGGTCGTGTTGCGTTTGCGTTGTGCCCAGCGACCGAAAGACAGCTAGTCTAGAGCAGAACTCGTCGCACAGGGACATTCCGAGCAACTAAGATGGTCGGTCAAGCACTCCTGCGCCTAATCCAGTATGCTGCCCCGTCGTATCCCCAATCGCTCTTCCACTTCATGCACAAGTCTCGCCCGTGGAAGCCGAGACCCCCGAGGCTGCCCTCAATGGACGCGTGCTGCGTCACCTCGCAGTCCGGCACACACGATAACGCAAAGCGCCTCAACACAGCTCTAACCTGCTCTAAGCTGACTCTGACTTGGTGGTCGCCGTCTGAGAGACGGGCGAGGCCTGGTGTCGCCTGGGGGTCAAAAGCGGCCTAGCCCGCGGCAATACCACCGCCAAGGGTAATGCCAACAAGGGCCACGGCGAGGCCTGCGGCAATACGGGCACCAAGGGCAACGCCAACAAGAGCAACGGTCCCAAGGGCCACGGCGAGGAGGGCGAGGGCCGGGCCAACGGCGAAATCCAGGATCAGACGGATCAGGGGCACCGACTACTGGGATTGCATGCCTCCTTTGTGGACGCATGTGCCGTGTGTCATCACCATCCTCCTCCAAAAACCACACAGGTATGTACATCGTCTCGTCGCCAGGCTCGCGGTATGTACATCTCTTGATCGTGCGCACCTACGCTTGGCTGCGCGGTCTGAGGGGGGGGGGGGGTAGTGCTGCATATTGTTGACCCCAGCCGCCATTGCCATCATTCTCTCTGCAGCCCCTAACCATCATCAAATGAATTCAAGACTCTGAGGGGGGCGAAGAGCAGAAGACAGGTACCTGGGCTGGAACCCAGAAAATACATCATACAAAGCACTTGCTGCACGTTGATAACCACTTGCGCATTGTTTGGGATACGCTGGCACTGTACACGGTAGATCACAGGCCATGATGAGCTGGCATAGCCTGCTCACTACATGGCGTGCAAGGTGGACAGGGAGGGCCTGCTGTTTTGTGACGGCATGCATTGCAGAAAAACAAACAACATACATGCATGCATACATGCCTTACACTCATTGGTAACCTTACCACCACTGGCACTGCAAGGGAGGGAGGGAGAGTGGGAACCAAACCACGACTCACCGCATGGTACCATATGGGGTTGACCGCTCATCAATGCAGCCGGTGGCGTGCAGTGGTGGTTGGAGGTACAAGGCGTGGAGGGGCCAGAGTGCATGGTACTCGTCTCGGAATTAAGGTTCAGGGCTGTCCAAGCTGTCTGGGCTTTCCCATCACCACGAAGGATGAGGCATAGACAATGTGGCACTTGCGGCTTGCCAGAGTGCCAACAGAGAATGCTGTGCGCGGGTCTGTGGCCCGTAAAGGGCCGCCTGAGCTGTACATTTCGATCTTGTACATTACTGGTGTGGGTGGGTGTGGGGGGGGCGTCTGAGCTGTCCTGATCTGGTGTGTGAGAGTGCGTGGACCACCTACGCTGTACAGAACTGAAATCGTGTGTGTGTGTGTGTGTGTGTGTGCGTGCGTGTGCGTGGATCATCTAAGCTGCACATCTCCTGTCTGTGAGTAGGTGTGTGGGCCGTCTGAGCGGTACACATGTTGTGCGGCACACAATTCCACAGACAATGAGCAACACGGCAACTGTGGCAAAAACATGTACTCTAGCGCTTGCTCCGTGCGTGCAGGGTTCTGCACTCCTGACCAAATGAAATGCCAGTGCAGACGCTTCCACAAAACAGGCTGTGTGAACTCGGACGCTGTGAGCAGCTCTAGACGGCATCATTAAAGCGCGAGCGGCCGGCGACAGGCGGCTTCGAACAAAAAAAGAGTGGCAGGGTAGATGCTGGTAGAGGGGAGTGGTAAGGCAACTCCCCCTAGACATCTGTAAAGTCGGCACTTACTTGGTTATTCGCCGCCAAATCATCATCAACCAGCACGCGAGACCCAATCGGTTCGAGGTCTGCAGACATATCGTCACGCTGGACCTTCATATCAGCGCACATCTTGTCGAGGGACGAGGCAGAGACGAGGTGGCACTTGCGGTCAACTTGCCAAGTGATGGGAGTGTACGCAGAGCAAATTGTGTTGTTTCGGGTAGTGCCCGTCGTAGATCCTGTGTAGCAGGCAATATCTGAGCCACGGTCGCCATCGACGATCATTCCGCGAATGAGGTCGGGGTAATAGTGGTTTTCATTGTTGACAACAACGAAAATTTGGGCCTGCACACCAACTTGACGGTGGATTCTGGACAAGTTGCCAACGGTTGCGAAGTTGCAGAACACGCCGTCATAGAAGGGCGTCTGGTACTGGTTGAGTGTACCGCAGGCTCCAGCAGCGGAATGCGGCCAGTGAACTTCGTACGTCTGACCTACTTCCATATTGACGCAGTGCTGCCAGTCATACGCCGTGGTGAACTGCGAGTCGCTCGCGTCGTATCTGGTGCACTGAAAACCTTGACGAGGGCCAGCATTCCGTTGGCGGTTTGAGAGATCAGTAGTGGGGCCACTACCAGTTTCGTCATACTCGCCCAGTGAGTAGTGCTCAGTTCCAAGATGCCAGTGAACGTTGACGGGACACAACCCAGCCTGAAAAAAGGGTGTAGAAATGGGTTCACGGCCAGCGCCAGTGGCGTCGATGTTGCCACGGTACCCCGGGGTCACGTTGGCACCAGCTTGCTCCAATACATCTGGAACACCGTTCACGTAGCACTGAACATTCTCAAACGCTGGCTTCTTGCCGTCGCAGTCGTTGGTCCCAGGAGGTGGCCCAGTAGGCGGTATGGCATCTCCCACAATCTCGTTGATGGGCTGCGCATGGGCGTAGATCGAAGCACAACAAACGAGCAGCAGCAGGTAAATCCTCATGTTGTGTTGTGTACCTGGGGAAAAGAGCAACACGTCATTCCTGGATATCGTGAAGGAAATGGACTTGCCAACGCTGAAAAAAAAACATTCTGCGCCGGTGCTGCACCGCTTGATCTTTTGCACCCACCAGGCCATATTCCTCACTTTCCGCACCAAACACACTTGTGGCCTTCTCTTTGATTAAACGCTTTACTTCTGCTCCCTCCCCGCAAAAAACGAAATGCCACCCCACAGATACCATGACACTCACCATGACACCCTTTGCACACTCTGGTCGTCCAGCAGATGGGTTCTCGTCGTCCGTCCATGCGGCCAGTACACCCCTCAGTTGGTTCCTTGCCCTGGCAGTCTACATGCAAGTTGGTTGTGAATAAGAGTCAACCCAGCACTCAGCTGATTGCTACGTAATAACGACTCTTGATTTCGAGCGTCTGAGGAAAAGGAAAATCCACTTTTGGTCACCACTCTACATGTTTCGGCGGCTTTCCACTGCTAGTAGGGAGGCTCATAGCTAGGCAAACACACAGAAAGTAGGGAGGGAGTTCAGCCCCACCAAGTGTTCCCTTTGTGGCCCACTGACCCCTAAAAGATAGTTTTTGGGTTTCTATCTACTTGTTAGGAACCCCCCTGACTGCCCACCTTGCCACCAAGGTGGATTAGGCCCATGAGTTCCCATTACCCCACAGTGCAAATTATGCACCCCCCCCTTTCCAAATGGGAAGTAGAGATGTCCATCAAACGCACTGTACAGCAACTAAAATTGCATCATCAAGTGTTCCGGAGCATTTGTCTGCACCTGAAGGTGCAATCCGTCGGTCATTGAGGATCCGAAGGTACAACTTGTGTGGCAGTGAGAGTTTTTTCTTAACCGCAGGTGCAATTTGTGTGTCCTTGAGCAGACATTCTCGAAGAAAAGCACTCGAAAAGCAGTCGAAAAGGCACGTACCTGATCTCATAGAGGTGTCAAAGCAGAAAAAGTGCACGAGTGAACAGTAGCAAATAGTTCGCATCAGTTCGTCGAGTGTTCTCAAAGGTGGTCACTGGCGAACTGCAGCAGTTCAACAAACAAAAAAAGGGCTGGCTTACAGAAGCGCTCAATGTTCAAGTCGGCCAGCCTTGACGACAACACTTTTGGGCGGCTTGAGCGCCGAGAGGGGGTGGGAGGGACAGGATTGGGCAGTGGGTTGGGGCTGTGCGATCGGATTCGTTTTGGTTGCTTCGCTGTGGCGAGTGCGTCAAGCTCTCTCTGGCGCTTCCTTCCTTCCACCTCTTGCCGTTTCTGCTCCTGCTGTCGTCGCTATTGTGCTTGCTGGTGCTCCTTGATGGCAGCCTTAGCAGCAGGAGCACTTTCGGCCGTGGCCTCCCTCTCCAACACCTTGCGCTGTCGCTCCTCCTGATCGAGAAGTTCATCTTTGGGCACTTGTGCTTCAGCGAGGGGGGTGGTGAGGGGTGCAGTGGCCCTTGCCACAGCAGTGGCTTGCACCCTCCAGGGTGCTGCTCCCCTCCCCATAAGGTCCCACTCGGCACCCAGCAACCCAAAGAACCCCTCCTCAAAGCGCAGGGGGTGGCCGCCAGAGCACGCTTGACAGAAGAAATGGCCGGGTGCAGATCACCACCCACCTCCCAACCATCTGTGTAGCGTCCCCAGCACTGACTCATTTGGTTGAAGGTCACTGACAGCCGTCCCAGCCGTAAACCTACAGAGGGTGCTTCAACGTTGGCAAGAGCAAGAGAGGGGTTGGAAGATCAGGCATTCAGGTCAGCTGCATCCCATAGTGCATTGACCAAAGGGTTTTTTGCTCCTTCTAAAATGCTTGACCCGAATATCGCGCGCACGGCTGTAAATCATGCTCCGTGGCCAGGAGGGCGCAATCGCTTGGTTTCTGGAAAACATGTCTTGGGGCCTTGTCCAAGCAAGAGGAAGTAGGCCATAGGCGTGCAGGCAAGTATGCTAATCTCAATGGTGCTCTCTCAAAAGGACGTGCTTGTGGGTCTTGGCGCCGTTGCTGTTGTTATTTTTTGGACGAGTTGAATCAACACCTTCCACGCTTGCTGAACAGCTTCTTCCCCAAGCTTCTCCATACAAACATAAACACTGTGGAAGGACGACCTTGTCTTCATGCACCAAAATACTGCTCAGTTGGTAAGGATTCTGTAGGAGTCTGCATTCCCGGCAGTCCTCGATGCCCTCATCGCCAACAGCACCATGTTCTGCTGCGCGCTGAGGTCGTAGCACTCCCAGTGGATGGGAACGGCAACGCAGGGCCTTGGAGATGGGATCCAATCTGCTTCTCATGGCAGGCTTTGCCTGTCAGCTTCACCGTTTTCGTTAATTTTTTATTGTGTTTGGAGATGACGCTTCTGCCGTATGCTTCTGTGGTGCAACTGCACCCGACAACAGTTGCATTCCTTCATCCTTCGCTGCGCTTCCACAATAGGTTCAATAGGTCGGGGACGGGTATCGGTACTGGTATTGCGCGGTTTGTCGTTGTTATTGTTTCTGGCATCTCACCGGACACATTCAGCTTCACAAGGTGAATCCCACCCTGTACTTGTGCCTCCAGCTCCAATTCGGCGTCAAAACATGTTATGGAGGGGAAGGGTAGGGAACCGACCTCCTCACAGAATGCCGTGTATCTCAGACCCCAAGATGTTGCCTATCAGCCGCCACGGATACCAGACTATCGATAATGCAGACATGCAGAGCACCTCCCAAAAGTTGACCGGGATTCTGGCTGCGGTGGCTGGTGTCGCCCTTACGGTCGGCGCTGTGGTTGGCGTGGGATTATTCCCTGGGTCGTCCGCTGTGCAATTGAAGAGTTCCACGATGACCACTCCCCGGCCATTTTCACAGGGCCTACGGACTGTGACAGGTTCTGGGAGGCAGATCCCCAGTGGCTTGCACCAACTGAACGCCCGACCTTCAATGAGTCGTTCAGCTACCGCCGCTGATGGTTTGCTTGATGCCTCCCTTCAGGTCCCAGGCGTGGCTGCCGCTGTTGACTCTGGGCTCCTGGTGCCAGTTGCTGGAGTGGCGCTCGTGCTGCTGGGGGCTGTTATCGGCGGATACGCCGCGGGACGCCAACAGGGGGGGTCTATGGAAATGGCCAGTGTGGCAGCTCCACCAGACGATGAGGTTGAGGTGAAGGCCCCGCCTCCACCCATGCCGGTGCGTGCTACAGGGGATCTGGGGGCGTGCCACAACGGCAAGCACTTGTCTGCAGAGGCTAAGGCCCAGCTGGAGGAGATCTGTGCTCTGATCGGGACCCCTGGCAAGGGGATTACAGCATGTGACGAGGGGCCTGGCACAATTGGAGCTCGCTTTGAGGCCGTTGGCGTCGAGAACACTGAGGAAAACCGGCGTTTGTACCGTCAGATGTTGTTTGAGGCCCCTGGCTGCAACGAGGCCCTGTCAGCTGCCATCCTGGACCCCGAGACTGTGTACCAGAAAAACGATTCCGGCAAGCCATTCCCAGAGGCGTTGATGGAGATCGGTATCGTTCCGGGTGTGAAGCCTCACTTGAAGGTTTACACGTTGCCAGGACAGGACAAGTCTACCGTCATGCAGGGGCTTGACTCGCTGGCTGTCCGGTGCAGGGAGTATGCAGCGGCCGGCTGCAAGTTTGCCAAATGGCGCAGCCCGCTGACGATTGATGTGGAGGCGGGCCAGCCCTCAGATATGGTCATCCAGGCCAACATGAACGACCTCGCGCGTTATGCATTGATCTGCCAAGACGAAGGGCTGGTCCCCATCGTCGAGCCAGACATTTCTCTGGTTGGTGACCACGACCTGGAGACGGCGGTGTACATCAATGTGAAAGTGCAGTCAACTCTGTATAAGGCCATGTTGGATCATGGGGTGTTCATGGAAGGGGCTATCTTGAAGTCCAACATGGTGAACCCTGGCAAAGACTGCCCGATTCCCTACAGTGTGGAGGAGATTGCCCAGGCCAACATCGACGTACTTCGCCGCTGCTTCCCCATTGCGTTAAAGAGTGCCAACTTCCTCTCTGGAGGTCAGAGCCTGGAAGATGCTGCAGCTCGGCTGAGTGTCATCAACAAAATCAAAGGTGACAGCCCATGGAATCTCAGCTTCTCTTGGAGCGCTGCACTCCAGATGCCACTCTTCCAACTGTGCAAGGAGACAGGGGAATTGCAACTGGAAGCGATGTCTGCCCTTTATTCGAAGGAGCTGAAAGTTGCTGCCGCCGCTGCCAGGGGCGAATACGAAGTAAAAGGGACTGACGGTGCGCATGTGCCCAAGTAAGTGTCGAAACACTTGATCGCAATCGCTTGTATTTACTGCTCAATAACTCTCTTCCTGTGGACTGTTAGTTGGCTGTATCTTCACAACATGAAGGTCTTCTTTAGCATCCTTTTTTCACAGTTGAAGACCATTGGCTTGTTGTTGTGTCTGTGCAGCAAGGCTCCAGGGCATTGGCCCACTGAAAGCAGGCCGTCTCAGCAGGATGAAATGACACTCATTTGTTTCAGTTCAAACTCGTCACAAGCACGTAGCATGTGTGAAGCACCAGACACTCTCTGGTCATATATTCTGCCCTAGGCAGGTGTTGGGTGGCTATTTTTGGATGTTTCTTGATTTTTTTGTGATCTTTAGAGTCCCATTGGGTTATGGATTTGGATGCCGATTGCACACCAACTGGAGATAAAAAGATCATCTTAACACTGGACTTCTGATGTTGTGCAACATTCTGCTTTGTTTTTTGCGTGAACACCCTGTCTTTGTGTTTTGGGCTCTTTGATGGGTGGGTTTGCCCCAACCCTCCCCACGTTTTTATATCTAACAATATGGCTGCTGGGCAGATGCACATCACTGTGTGCAATGGCGAGTTCTCCAGGCTGCTGCTCCTTGGGAATCCGGCCCCAGGCATTTTGCTTTTGCTGGGTTGTACACAGGGTGCAACCGTGTTTGCCCAGCAGATTGTCGCGTAGCGGTGTCTGCTTTCGGCAACATATCACAGGACACGTTTCTCCATCATCTCGTTGGATGAGTTACTGTGATTCTGCAGTACTGTGCCATGTTGGACATGATGGGATGGGTTCCGGACACACTGGTCGGTTTCAGACAGGATGGACAGGGACAAGCTGTTTACGCAGGCCATGGCAATAAATGGAAAGAAGTCTGCAGAGATTGTGAAGTCATGGTTCATCACGCTTCCACACAATTTAGGACAAATTTAGGTTTCCAGTGCACCTAGATTTTAGCACTCGCATTGGTCCACACCCTGCTGTCACCCTAGACTGTGCATAAATGGACTTTCTGCTTTCTGGGGTTCTCCCGAGTACATTCAATGACACGTTGAGCATCAAGAACTCAACAAAAAAAATTGAAGGAAATTTCTCAAACCAATTTTGATAAACAACAATGACAAATATCTCATGTAGAGTACTCCACCTTTTTTGACCCCATTTGGGTTTGTGTGCTCGGGGGCAAGCGGTACGACAAGGGGGCGGCGACGTCCGTGGACCGCCTGCACGACTGGCTCCTGTGGGAGCACGTGGAGAACCAGGCCCTCGTGTACGCCGAGAAGCTGACGATCTCATTGGACGACTTCAGCATCGAGAACCGCACGGAGATCCCCTTCGGGTTCCACGTGGCCAAGCCCGTCATCCAGCGCCGGGCCGCGAACCTCGCCAACATCCGCCTGACGTACACAGACGCGGAGGGCACGGCGACGGTGACCCTGGACAAGCCGCTGGAGGTGTGCCGGCCTCGCCCCAGCCCCGGCGTCGCCCGCCACGTTCGATGCGCTGTCCCTCTCATATCGCCACCCCATCACGACAACGTCCCTCTCATCGCCCTCCGGTAGCGGGGAGGGGGGGAGGGGGGGGCAGGAATGGCCCGCGGCCCAGTGCAACTCCGGGGGAGGGGGGCCCTTTGAGCCTGTTTCCCTGACCCCCTCCCCCTATAATCAGGCCCCAAGCGCCGGCCCCACCACAAGCACCGCAGGACGTCTGAAAACACTGAAATACGCGATTTCACACATGAATTTTGGCAAATCCGGTTCACCACCCGTTTTGTTTGGCACTGGGGACAAATAAGGTCCGGCCCCTCGAGCCTGTTTTCCAGACCCCCCCCCCCTCCCCTAATTCACACCGGCTCGAAGGGCCCCCCTCCCCCGGAGCCACAACGGGCCAATGCCGACTAAAGAAACTTGCAAACACATGTTCGATCGCATGAATTTGAAGTGTGTTCCCGTGTTTGCCCTATCTACCTCGGCCTTTTGCTTCGGCGCCTTCCGTGCCAAGAGGATTTAAGCTTCAAAATTTCCGGCCTTCCTTCGGCGGAGACCATAGGGGGACCGACCGCAAGCCTTTAGAAGGAGCCAATCCAAGGAGCTCAAGTCCTTCACCAAGCCCAAAATTGGACTGCAGATCAACCAGTCGACAGCCTGGCGTGGCCTGGGAAGGCCTAGAGCGACATTACAACCAGGTATGTATTCCACAACCTCCACCTCCTCGTCAACTGGAATGAGGAGCACCATCAAAAACAAGCTCTTCACCCACATAGAGAGGCAAAGTGGACAGCCAAGATCTAGGGGCGTACCAATATGCGTCATTGGTCGCCACCCTCAAGAACACACAACTGTCGTTCTGTTCCATTGTCAACTAAGTACACATTGAGAATGCGCAACTTGTGTGCACAACATGACACAGTTGCAGAATTACAGAAATGTCACATTGTCACATGTGTGTGTGTGTGTGTGTGTGTGTCAATGCAATCCGTACAATATTGCAGTTCACACTTGTCACACTTGTCACACATGGACATCTTTTCAGGGTCAGACTTGGTGCAACAAAGGGCACAAACATCCCCATCATCACCTACAACATCCTCATCATCATTGTCCTACTGTGTAGGTGCGGTCCATACATGTGCAGGTACGTGTTCCCACGGACCATATGGAGGGTACCGTACCTGTCTTTGAATCAAAAATTGCTGCAAATGCAAGAGTACGCGCACGTACTCATGCAACTCTGTACCGGATCCCCTCCATATGTTCTTTACGATGCCCCAGTGCCACATGCGTGCAAGCAAGTGCTCAATACGTGCCCTATAGAAACCATGAACATCATTGTACTCCTTTTGCCGCTCGGTCAACGTCTTTCGACCGATAAATGGCCATGCCATATGGAGGCGCCCTTTGTATGCATCATCCATGGTGCCAATCTCATAATCCATAAAATGCCCCTTGCTCCTTTTTGGCCCTTCGCGATCCCAAATGAGAAGATCCGCCAATGTCCCCGGGGCCATCGGACAAATCCAAACGATGTTGCCCAAGCTGTCAATGGCAACTGTAATTTTGTATACGCACCCGGCGTATTTAGGATTAAACAAGACATCACAAAGGATGCCTCCTATGGACGCAATGGGCATGTCATCCACGTAGTGTGTCACGAAATGTGGAAAGTATCCACTCCGACAATCTTTCCGCCCATCGAATTTCAGCGACAACACCATTCAAGTAAGAACGAACACAATACACACTTGCCCACCAAACCCCCTCAGAGCACCCTGTTGCTCCAGAGAGGAGATGAGCACACCTATGAGGGGGTCCCCAACAAAGGGGACAAAATCAGAAGTCAAACCGTAAGCTCGGGGTCACCATGATGCTCCTAGTATCAAAGTGTGGATTCAAAGATTGTCCCGGTTTCCGCAATAGCACCGGATGGTTGGGGCCCAAAAGAGGGCGGAAATGCTACGTCACCCCTGCATTCTCGGAGATCTCTAAACAAAAGGGGAACAAAATCAGAAGTCAAAACCTCCGCTAGGGACCACCATGATGCCTCTCGGGGCCCCTAGTATCTCAAAGTATGGGTCTCTAGTACGGCCAGATGCCCAAATAGTTGCACTGCGCACGCGGTGCACGTGCACTGCGCGTAAGGCGCCCCCTTTGTAGCACACTATTTGCAACCCATTTGTGACCATATTTCATAGGCAAGCATGGGGGACCTAAAAGCTGTTTGCATTGCTTGGATGACCTCAAACCAAATATGGGCCTTGCAGCCGGTGGTAAGTTCGAGCGCTCACTGCAGCGTTGTTTGGAATCTTCCACTGGTGCTGCGTAATTGCAACTTGAAGCACAAAAGAAATGTGCAACAAAGCTGACAGTTTTTAGAAAGAAAAAACAATCAAAACCCGGGTAGAAAACCAAAAAGACATGCACTGTTTCTGAAGTTGTGCAAACACTCGTCATGTTGTCGCACGGCAAGATGAGCAAATACATCTTTGAGATTGCCCGTGATGAATGGGGCTGATACATTGTATTGTGTCATCTGTCTCCACCGCTAGAAAAGACATCTGCAAAAGTTGCGTGGTGGGAAGTAAAAGATGCAAATTGTCCTATTTTGTCATCATTTACTTGCTGAGAAGGCCTTCAGTTGACTTAGAAAATCATACATGACAGTCTCAATATGAGTAATGGGACATTGCGGCATTTAGCGATCACATATGTCAACAAAATGGACAACACCTGAACACACAAGAAGGAGCAGTAGCCACATGACAACCCATCGGATGATCTTTGCAAAGTTTTGAGACATGCAATCCTTCCTATTTGCCACTTTTGTAGCTTTTGGAAAATTTGGGTATCATCCAGCTCCGGCTTTAAACCTGTCGCCGCATGCCACAACGCAGCAAATTTTTCCTAGGGACCATTGGTGCTTGGTAATGATGGATGGGATCTTTTTCAAATTATTTCAATGCTGCCACAACCTTTCCATGCCCCATTATTCAGGGCGTTTCACCCGGCATCTGCTGAACAAAGTTTCTTGGGAGTTAGCCCGAAGTAGAAAACCATGGAAGCATACCCGAGTATTGGTCTTCATACGCAATCTTTCCCCGAAATGTACGAAATGTAGTTGTGCCGGTTCAAGTGGCAAAAGGTGTCCGAAGGATAAATTCTGGTGCCAATGGCGCCCGAAAAATGCTTCAACCTCACATGTGTATGCACAAATGCTGACAATTTTATTGCCTTCAGCAAATCCACGTCACAGAGATTTGCCCTATTTAAACAAGCAGGCTAATGTAGCTCTCAAAATCCCTTTCCACTAGCTCATGTGCCGCCAATACATATGCCTGCAAAGGGTTGCGGCTCCCCATGGGTTATTATGGACTCTTGTTGTCACCAAATGATGACCCAATCTTGGCTCAAAGCCACCCAAAGGTCATTTGCGGTCCTCCCAAATCGCGATTTCTTGGCCAACCTTAGCCGATTCCTCGCCGCTAGGGCCCGGAAATAGGATGGAATGGAGGAAAATGGGGACACATGACTAAATATGCACGAATGGGTTAAAACATGGGAATAAAATGGAGAGTATTCAAAGCAGATGGCGACGCTTCCAACTTTTTAATTGAATTCTTCCCATCTTTTCAAAATTGAGAGTCCCCACCTCATGTGGCTAATGATGTATCCGAAATTTGGACAATCATCGGCAACCACTGCCATGGCAAAATTTTTTGCAATCCTACCGTGCAATTTACCCCACAACAAGGAATTTTCACATTGCATGCACCATATCAACGAAAACCAAGGTTTTGAGCCCAAAACATGATCCCAAAGCAGACAATCGCATAGGTACGTCGCGATTCAATGGCAGACGCAGAAAAAGAATGCATTGAAAATGCAGACACTTTTGGAAATCGATAAATGTTTGTTGGGCACGCACACACACACAGACACACAGACACACAGACACACAGACACACAGACACACACACACACATGCACACAAACAGTCACACACAGCTGTGTCAGCACACATGCCACGGCAAGCCACCCACATGGTATGGAAGGCTGGCCACTGCACAGTCCCTGAAGTACTGGCGGTACGGCTGGAGGCCGGAAAGGGATGGAGACCTTTGTGCAAAAACAAACAACATAGGCAAAGGCACTTCAAGCCGATTTCAACGCACATACAATTCCTGAAAACCAGGTGAATGCATAGGGTAAGGCCAGGATGGGTGGTTAGCTTCGCCTGTGCCCCCCAAATGTTCGTGTCACAAGGCTTTGGTTGAAAATGATGGGTTCAGGTACAGACCACCAAGGCCATCTGCAAGTACCAGCGGTCCATTGGTTGGTCACTCCGGCTCGCAGGGTCACCCAGGACTCCTTTGCACCAAGGGCAGCTGTACCAAAATGATACGCCCCACCTGGTGCTCGATTCATGGCCTTTTGGTCAGGGGTCATGTGCAATGGCAGCGGAAGCATGCAACATCCTTGTTTGAAACAACAGGCATGGGACTTCGGAGGCGTGTGGATGACTTGGACAACTGTGCACGACTTTGGAAAATGACGCCACTTCCCATGATCAGCTTTGGAGTGTGCTCAACCAAACAATGCAACATGCCCAAGTCTCAGGTGCAAAGAATGTGTCAAAGAACATATCAGGCAGATCGCCTCGCCCTCTACTTGTGGGTTGAGTGGGTTGCTATTGCGATTTACAAGTGTTGAGCTGTCATCACCCTTGAGCATGTCCAACCCTCCCCCTGTTTCGGGGGGAAAAGGATTCCAGCTCAATGGTTCGGGCTCCGGTCAAAGGGCATGAACTGAATCACAGGCCCAAAAAGTGTGCGTTTTCCTGATTGTTGTGCAGTTCGGGCCATTTGCAATCTGCAGTATTTGTTGGATTTTCCAAGAAACAAAAAACGCACCCTGGTATGTGTTTTGCATTTCAGCAATATCTGTCAGAGTTGAGTGGTCGCTCATTTGTACCTACCTGGCACTAAGGGCCCCTGAGACTCAGGTACACCAGGCTCAAATCCCATTGCGTACTTTTGTGCAAACCAGCCCGGTGTGCAGCCAACCCAACGGAAAACTTCTTTGGCATTCAAAAACAAGACCAGCCTCACAAAGACAGTTGCATAACCCGGAGCCAATACATGTGGTGCTCCACAATGTATGTGCTTCTCACAGATCTAGTCATGAATTGGGGCCCGAAACGGTGGGGGGGGTTGTATGTCCCAGCTTTGGGGTGGGGGGTGTTCAAAGGAGAGCAAGGCCCCGGGAGGGGGTATTGAAAGGCAAAAGGGTCCAGCCTTGAGGGGCGTGAGCCGGGGGTGGGGAGGGGGGGGACTGGTGTGGCCGAATAAAAGGGTCTTGAGCAATCCCAAGGCGCTCTGTTGGCCCTGCTCGCCCGACGCCCGCGACATGACGTACGCAGTGTTCTGTGGGCTTCGGTGGTAGTTTCAGACATCCGCCGACTGGCTGCTCCAAAGAGAGGGGGGGGGGCACAGGCCTTCAGACACGCATGGGCCATACAAACCTGGAGGCGCCTGGTGCACGGGCTACTGCCCAAGCCCCGGGCGGGAACACCCACTGACCACTGCGGACAGCAAGGGCCAACTGGAGTGGGTCTGAAAGTGGACTTTGGCCTGATCTGAAATTGGGCCTGATTGGGGTTTTGGATGCTGGAGAATGATGAGGGACAGACTTGCCACGAGCGTCCGCCAGGTCACACGTGATCAGATGGAGCCGGGTCCTACTGAGTCCGACATGGGACGCAGCTGGTTCCTACTGAGCCCCGGGTGCGACGGGAGCAGATATTACTGCGTGACACATGGTACGGGGCAGATTCCTAACGAAACTCAGTTCTCCTGCCGGACACTAGTGGCGTGTCTGATGAGGGATGATCGCAGAATCGCAGATGAGTACTCATACGGTTGTGTCCGCAACAGTGTACGACGACGTGGCATCCATTTGACCGGGACGCACCGCAGGGCCCTCCACAGCGGCACATGAGCTCAAGCCCGTGCAGTGTTGGCTCACAGGCCCATCGGGCCAAACCCCCGGCTCAGGGGCACAGCTTTGGAATCTCACGCCAAAACCCACTTTCACATCAAACCAACGTCAAAACAGGTCCACCCCAAACGCCCCCCCCCTCCCGCCCCCCCCCCCCCCGCAAACCCCCCTGCCCTTGTCGAGGGCGGTTAGGGGTCGTGGGTCGTGTGCGCTGTCCGCGCTTCGCTGGGCGTGCGGTGCCAGGCTCTGCCCTTCCCCCTGGAGCTCTGCTTTGACCCCCCGGTGCATTCCAGTCGTCTGTACCCCGACATCCTGCGCTGCCCCTTCAGCGCCGGTTGCCCCCTTCCACTTTTGGCTTCGCTGGGGCCCGAGGGCGGTGCAGCAGTGGCGTGGGGAGGGGCCCCCGATGCAGTGCAGACCTGCGCGATCCGACTGGCCTGGCCCTCGCTGCCCTCCGAACCCGCGGCATTCCTCATCAGAAATGATGGACCCCCAATCTTCCTCAACACTACCCCGCAACCGCCCCCGACCTGACGAGGAGGGGGTGGGTTCGGGGGGGTGGAGGGTAGTGTCCAACGCCTGCCCGGCACTAGGGCAGGCCGACTCGGACCGTCGGCGGCCTGCGTCGCAGGCTGCCCCGCGCTGGACGCGGAGCGACTCAAACCACCACAGACCCAGTCCGACGGGCGCAGCGACGTTGCCATCACCGATGCCTGTGCTCGTGCACACGCACGACCAAATGTGAATTCGCGGTCCTGCCTGGGGGCCCTAGGCAAAGCAGTCGGTGGAGTATCTGCGCTCCCCCGCACGCAGTGGCAGCCACCGGAGGTCGGAGATACACGGGCAGTGGTGCGCGGTCCGAGCCATGACGCACGAGGTCGGCTTGCGAGAGGACATCGCACTCACCGCAGCTCCCGGGCTGCAGAGGAGGGGGGGGGGGGTTGGCACAAGGCCTTGGTATTAGGGTGTTTGCCTTTGGCAGCGCCTATTGGCCTCTCGCCACTGCTCATTCTGACCCTCTGCGGGTCCGAACGTGTTTTGGTTGTGTCAACGGAGCCCCCGGATGACTTGTCCTGTTTGACTACTCCGGGGGTCGGCCGTCCCGGAGACGGGGTGTTGCCCGTGCCGTTGACCAGGGGGGCATCCAGAGGCACGCGAGTCCATGCGGGGGTTTGCCGACTCCAGCACCGACTTGTGCGCGCCGGGCTGTGCATCTGCAGGATCATTTTCCTGACAGGGGCTTCTAACAACAAGAGGACGGGGGGGGGAGGCGGGGGGTTGACCCTCCTCCTTCCATTTTTCACATTCTAAAACAAGCGGGGGGTTTAATGGGCAGGGGCCTACGGGCGCAGCAGCGACCGCGCCTTGTCCAGGATGTCCTTGCGGATCTTGGGGTAGGCCGCGTGCTGCGCCAGCACCTTCTGGCACACGTCGATGGCGTTCACGTAGCGCTTGGCCTTGAGGTAATTGAAGGCCAGCTTGTACCCGATCGCGGGGTCGCTCTCGTTGACCAGCCGCCAGGCGTTCTCGTAGCAGTCCGCCGCGTCCCGGTACGACTGCTCCTTCTCGTAGATCAGCCCCATGAACTCCCACGCCCTCCCGCAGGACTTGTTCGCCTGCAGCGCCTTCTTGAGCAAATCCTGCGGCAACGGCAGGGCCCATCTCTGTCCCAGCGCTGTCCTTAACGCCACAGAAAAGCCTAAAAACCGCCGGCCTCTGGTACGCCCGGGTCTCCGCAGAGCGCCCGCCGGCGAGTGCCAACCGCCGTCGGTTGAGTGGCAACCGCCGTCCGTCGGTTGAGTGCCAACCGCCGTCCGTCGGTTGAGTGCCAACCGCCGTCGGTTTAGTGCTAACCGCCGTCCGTCGGTTGAGTGCCAACCGCCGTCCGTCGGTTGAGTGCCAACCGCCGTCGGTTTAGTGCCAACCGCCGTCCGTCGGTTGAGTGCCAACCGCCGTTGGTTGAGTGCCAACCGCCGTCCGTCAGTTGAGTGCCAACCGCCGTCGGTTGAGTGCCAACCGTCGTCGGTGGATTACCAACCAAATCCTGCGACGATGATCTTAGGCAGTGAAAAACGAAAAATAGTGCGATCCTCAAGGACAGCCTGCGCTGTACATCACGCGACCCTGTGTCCCTTGAAACACCGACACCCGAGCACGCATCAGTGCCCCTCCTTACCCCCCCCCCCCCACCCACCCACCCACCACCTGAGGCTCGAGCCGAGAGTTTGGGGTTGGGCGTCCGGGCGTGAGCCCCACCGGCCGCGGGGGGGGGGGGGTAAGGCATGCGGCGCCGTCAGACGATCCATACGGTCCCGTCCCACATCCCCTGCCCGCCCTCTTCCCCTCCCCCCCCCCGCCAGTTGTGGGGGACGCAGATGTTGCATGCTGAACCCTTACCACGGAGGCCATGGCCAAGGCTACAGGGGCCTAGCGGCCACTACATGTGCTTGAGTACCCGTATTGTCACCAAATGACCTCCAGGGGCGACAGGAGGGTTTCAGAAAAAGTGGAATTTTCGAGAAAAAAATTCAAGTGCAAAAAAAAGGCCCAAGGGCCAATGCCGAGCAACAAAGTAAGAACACAAGCTCTTCAGTGGCGATGCCATCAGGGGGGTATTTTGGGGAAGACCCACCCACCCACCCGGCCCCCTAAAAAGATTCTTCATCCGTTTTTGGCTTTGGAATAAATCAAATTCGACTTGGTGACCCCCCGGAGCACCGGGCCAGACCACCCCCCAGAGTTTTTCTCAAAGGGGGGGGGGGGTCTGGAACCCAAACTCCAAAAGTTTGTGTACCAAAAACAGCCAAATCAACATTTCCTTTTATAAAATTTCATTTTTTTCCCACGATGAAATCAAGGTCCGAGGGGGGGGTGTTATCCCCCACCCCGACCCCCCCACCTCCATGAGATGCTGAGTTGTTAAGCAAAACCCTGCCCCCCCCGTGTGACATTCCGTCGGGTTGTTGCTCCTTTACGGGGCCCTGGACAGTCACCCGTTGTTCCCTTCGCATGTTGCGTCGGGTCGCTGCGTTCTGTCGGCCGCTGCGGCCGGTGCTCCTGCGGGTGTCGTTTCCGCGTTTGCGGCGCCCCCTGCAACTTACCTCTTAGAAACGAGGGCTGGTTGCCATAGGCGGCTTTCGCTGTGGCACATGAGGTACCCGGACGTAAGATGCGCTGGAGGCTTCGGTGAATCGTCATCACGCAAACCATCCT
>CAXIWF010000449.1:0-31158 GCA_964036045.1 Eutreptiella sp. 'Long Island Sound 2002' | reverse complement strand
TCTGACACATTCCATTGTCTTGCCATAGACTGCATTATTACAAAGTTTGAATAGCATAACCTCGAAGTCATTCTTTGCGCTCTTTCGCAATCCGGTGTTGAGGTCTATGTAACTTTTCATGAACTCTTTTTCGGTAAACGTAACAATTCTGTGTATTTTTTTCATCACAAGCCCGCGTTTAATGTACAGTTGTGTCGTGCTATGATGTGTTGCATACTTGGTTTTATCCAATAGTGTTGTAACTAACTTTGTGGCTGTACTTCGCGGAATCTTTTTTCCTTCTTGTGTTAACCATGTTTTCTTATAAAAATCTGTTAGCAGGTCTTCAGTTATTTCCATATTCTGCGGCGCTAGTGGCCACTCAATATGTGCGGGGTGATCATGTAGCTCTTCAGGATACGTCCAATCAGCCTCCACCACGTACGCGGTGCCAGAATGTTCAAGCTCTTTCAATACTTCCACCGGATTTTTTTCTCTATCAAACTCATGCCACTTGAAATCGCTATATGGTAAAGGATTTTGCATTGCCGAACCATAAAGGTTATTTGCGTCCACGTAGAGCATCTCAGACGTTTCTTTGGTTGCATCGTATTCGGGTAGCCATGGCGCGTTCGCTGTAGAGTGTCTCTTGCTTCCAATCTGGGATACGCCCCCGCGTATATTTTGCTCGAACAAGCTAAGCATCTCAGGGTCGCTGATCAGTTCTATCTCAGCCTGCGTGTGAAGTAACATTGCGTCCCACGAAAAGCCAGGAAGTGTGACGTACCGTAAAATGTCGAGCCTATGTGTTAGCATGAATTTTTTCTGCGCGTTGTACAGTACGTCAACAAGTAACGTGCAGTCCAATCCCAAATAAAAGTCGTGGTAATCACCAAATGTATTGCAGCCACTGTACTCCCACGCTTCCTTTGCGCGCTTGTAGTCTGCGTCGCTGCATTCTTTTTCAGATAAGTCGTTATAAAATTCAGACTGCTTTGGAAGTTCGGTTGCCTTAAAACACTCGGGGCCAGTCATGTACGAATAAGGAAAGACTCCCTTTTGCACAAGTAAAGTGTCTTCATCTTTTTCTTTTCCGCTGAGCGTGCATGGAAAAACTTCTTTGAGTTCATTTAAGGGTATTAACTCCCCTTTCCCTTCGTCTTTGCGTGCAATATTTGCGACGAGCGTGTCCAGACTCGCCGAGATTAACTGCAATGAGTCCTGTATAATTACATCTCCGAAGCGAATTTGTAGCGCGTTTTCACGTGAGTTCGTAAAGATCGTCTGCACATTGCGGTGACCAGCGTCAGCTAACGCGCGAATTATCAGATGTGAGTCATACCCGCGTAGATTGTGAAAAAAAATTGACTGCTTGTATTTCTCAATGTTTATCCGCAACTTCACATTGCATGAATTGTGCGCAGCTCCTCTGTAGTTACAGCATCCTGCTTCCGCAAAGTGGTCATGGTCGCGTACCTTCGGATCGCTCTCCGTGAAGAGACCACCACACACATAACATGTTTCTGCTGCGTTAAATGCACACTGGGTTTCGTCTGACATTAGAAGCTCCTGTTGATTTTTCTTTAGCCATCGCTTCGCGACTTGTGTTACGCGTTCGCAATATTTTATAAACTCAGCGGCAACGTCATTGCTCCCGTCGGCGCGCACCATTTTATCAAAAATAATAATGCTGGGGTCTCGTGACGAAACTGCTAAGATGCGAAAGCTCGCGAGTTTGTGTTCGTGCGTCATTTTCACTCCTTTGTATATGTTATTTTCTGCCACGGGGTCCAAAAAACTCTCGAAGTCAGCAACGCAAATAATGGGGCTTTTCTCGAGGTTACCATAGTTCTTGAATTTCATGACGCTACCAGGCGGTGGAAGCTCAGTGCGCGACGGGTTATTAAGTAGACAGCCGCCTTTCAAGTGAGTTTCCAGTAGCTCTTTTCTGCAAAAACCGTGGATGCAAGAACGACAGTAATAGCGCTTGCTATCATGACTCGTGTCTTTCGCGCGACTTAGGAAGATATGAATATCGGTAATTAGCACGTAATGTCCGGGTATGTCCACGTTTTTATGATCGAGCAACAAAAGGTCCATACATTTTTCGCTCGTCTCGAGGCTATACATTTTGCTACGCAGCAACGGTACTGGCACAAGCTGGTTTTCCCCAGGCACTTTTTCAAGACCAAATAAGTTTATTGGAAAACCCAGCATTTTTTCAATCTTGGCGATCTCCTTCACACCAATGGGTCGTCTGAGGTCTTCGTATTCCGTGAAATGTTTTTTCAGCAGCCATGCCGCGCGTGACAGATTAGCGCGGTGTATCCCGTTATTCAAATGCTCTTGGCGATGTAGAAATAGCATGAGACAATACCAAAAGCAATTGTTGTCACTTTTGTTCTCAATATTCACGCAACACTTTTTCGCGCTGATATGAGCTGGTAGCTTGATGTAGCTGCTGCCGCGCACGTTAAGTATACGCGTGGCGGATAGGGTAACCTTTAACCCTACTATAACCACTTCTCTGCTGATGTAATATTTGTTCACGAAATCTCTCCACTGCTCGTTAATGTCCTTTAGCACGTTTTCAATATTGTCTCGTTCATTCACCAAAATGCTCTTGGTTCCATAATTCACTTGGCTAAATCTGCCGGTGCGAGCATACGCCTCATTGTCAAACGACTCTTCTTGCAAATCAAGGTGCCACCATAGCTTCACATTTCCACCTAATCTTTTTACAACGTCCTTCACTACATTTTGCTCAGGGTTTGAACCAATAAACGTGTCAGACACGAACGCTGAGACTTCCCACGGGAAAAGAAATTCCAGGCTCATGCGATTGAAATTTTCGAAATGTGTCCCCGAGAAATGGCGACTTACAGAAACTTTAGAGCCGCCCTTTTTAGAAACCATTGGTGCGTCACTGTATTTCAACAACTCTGTGCGCATCGTTTTTGCTCGCGCACGATCTGCTCGTGTTGATCCCTTGCGTTCATTGTACATTGCAAGTCGCAATACACGCTCGTTCGCTTTCTCAACAGCCACTTGGTATAAAATTTCTTTCTTCATTTTCTTGAATACACCGACGTACTTCACTTTGCGAATTATTTCCATGTTGTAGAGCATATCCATTAACACTTTACGCGATGGCACTTTGCGATGAAGAAGACGTAGCTCCTTGCGCGCTGTTCTCTCGATCGAGCGCGCTAGCGGTGCGGGGGTATTTTTATAGTTGGCAACTGGATTCGCCCATTTACGCGCAAACTCAATATCGTTTATTTTCTCAACTTTTACCATTTTTTATTCGCTCAGAACTTGTCAGCTTCGCAGAATTTTTTTTTCAAGTTATAATATTATGTGTCTTCTCTTTGCAAACTTTTTCTTTATATATAGGCCGCCTGAAAAAATAAAAAATTTTAAACGCGCCGGGAGAAATTATTATAAGTTGGTGAGAATTTTTACTCACGCTGTTTTAAATGGGGTAAAATTACTATAAATTTTATATTAAATACAAACAATGAAGTTATTCAATATTATGTATAAAGTTGTTGTAATTGTTGTCCCAAATGCAGTATTTTATAAATTCCAGGAACTTATTACTACAATCATAATAAAACCCTCACCTTTTATTTAATACATATCGTGGAGAGCGCGAAGAGCGCGAAGAGCGCAAAACGGCACGGCGTAACGCGAAGCGGCACGGCGCGCGATCGCCGCGAAGAAAAAATCAGCGCGAAGAGATCGGCGTAAAACAAAATTAACGTGAAGAGCAATAAGTAAGTATTACTTCAATTGCTTATTCTAAATCTTCATAAACTATTTCTAAATTGTGTTGACATTTTATTGTTTTTTTGTTTGTGTTGTCACTTTTTTTATTTTGTTGCGTAGAATGTTCTACAGAGTTCTATTGTTCCATTCCTGCATTTCCTAATCCTAACACATTTTTTCCAGAACATTTATTTTAACAATGACCACACATTTCATTTCATTTTCATTTTACATTTTTACATTTTTACATTTTTACATTTTTACATTTTGCATTGCACTGCATTTAAATTACATTTCAACAGATTTACAAAATGATGGAGACTACCGAACTACAACTTGGATATGATGCCGGTGAAATCAAATTAAAAAATGACAATATCCGAGAGCAACTGACCGCTAAATGTGTTGAAGAAATTAGGAAACTCATGCGCGGTTCTCGACCTCTCAGCGACATCCGCGCTTCCGAAATTAAACCGAAGTGCAATGAATTCGCCGAAGGATACTTAACCGTGCATCTTCGGGGCAAAGATGTCATCAAAACCACGCTTAAAGTTTACAACTCAGCGGTGAAGAGACTTGAAGGCGAAGAAGACGACGAAGGTGAAGGCAAAGAAGCCGACGAAGGTGAAGGCAAAGAAGCCGACGGAGATGAAGGCGAAGAAGACAACGAAGATGAACCACAAAAAGTCGCTGCTAATAAAGACGAAGATGAAGTCGCTGCTAATAAGGTTGCACTCACGTACATTACTCATTTCAAGGGGAACAAAGCAAAACTAATGCTCTCGCAAATTGGCCCGCTCCTTGCCGATAAAAAAATTGATCGGGCAACCGCGCTACTCCTTAAAAACATGAGTGAAGCGCCTGAGCTTCTTAAAAGTCTACGCAACTGGTATCGACATGCTACAAATGACTTTTTCCGCCATGCATTCGAAGCCGCGAAAAAGAAACTAAAAACTGCTACCAACTCTCAAGCTGAGGTGCCCCTGCTGATGAAGAAGACGCTGACATTAAAGAGCTCGAACGTGCTGACGAATACGTTGTGTTGAAAATGAAAGCTTTCGAAAAAGACTTAAAACGAAAATTTTCAACCATTGGCCTTCTCAATGCTATTCATCCTGGAGTCTACGGTAAAAAACAAAACTCTCTCGTACCTGGACTTGCTGATTATACAATTAAATGCATGGTTGAGACTAAGCAACCCAACGACGGCGAAGACGGCGGTGACGGTGAAGACGGTGGTGACGGTGGTAACGGTGAAGACGGCGGTAACGGTGGTGTTTCCACGCCTACTAGAGGCAACCGTTCCAATGTGGTCTATGTTACACCCGCCTCTGGTATTTCTTCAAGTGGGTGAGTAAAATACTCACCCATACATCATATACTTACTTATTGTTGGTGAGTAAAATACTTCTAGTGGGTGAGTAAAATACTCACCCTATTGCTGTAAAATAAAATAAAAATGAAAACAAACGCACCGTACACATTATTTCCCTGTCACCGGCCCCACACTTAGCATACCCCAACTTTAGGATATGTTAACTGCGAGACAGCCTGGTAGACTCGGAGCGACGGATATACCGTACAGAAACACATTGTCAAACTAAACATATTCATTTCTTAAGCTTTTGATTACAATTTTCACACGATATTGAAAATGTGACAGAGTCCCGCTTTTAGATCCACACAATTAATATCTTTTGCTTCCTTCAACTACATAGACGGGTACGTAAACTCTGATCAAAATCAATGCCAACCTTTCTGTTTAGTAAAAAGAGAATATATATTAAACTTTACTTATATAATCAGCGAAACACATTCCTGACATATTTCGAAGTATTATTTGTGTTCACAAAGCTGTTGATGTATTTTACGTTTACGTACATAAGTAGACAAACAATAAATAATACATATTAAACTCTGCCTTTATCATTAGCGAAACACATTGCTGACATAAGCTTTCACACAGTAATAAGTAAACTTTATCATTTGTGTCAACACTGCTGTTGTGAATACCAGTGGCAGAGCGTTAAACGGCGTTGTAATCATCTTATAATAAATAATAAGATGGTTATGTACCTCATAATCACTTTACTTCCTGAATTTATTGATTAACACTTCGATGTAACTTATTGATTTATTGATTGAATGCTCGTAGTTATCTATGATGTTTACATTATCACGGTTGGGCACCATGTGCGTCTGTCGCGGCCTTGTGCGTCACAGAAACTCCAGTTGTGAACTATTGGTTGTGTTTCTGTAGTACATCTACTGATCCAACTTGGATCACAGAAACACAACCAATAGTTCACAACTGGAGTTTCATTGACAACTACGTATATGAGTAAATAATCGATATGAACAAAGGCACAATTACTGCTGGTTATAAACTTCAGGTTCTAATTCAATAAATTATTAATAATGATGTATTATAATACATCCACTCAATAAAGACGTTATAAACAATCAGGTTCTAATTCGATTAAACATCTTTATTGAGACAAAACAATTAGAGAAGTTTAGTAACGTAAGGCAGCAGCCGAATCAGCCCATGCGTCGTCCGTTATATTTACAGTAAATACAGTATAACGGAGTTTCAGTTGTTGTTCATACTGTGATATGTGGGTTGCATTATATGTTGGGGCGACCGCACAAATTTTGCTTTATCTCGAAATTCCCTCGGCCATTTGGTACAATATCATTATAGAAAGTCCCCCATGAGCTTTTACCTTTAAAAACTTAGTTTAAGGTTAGAAAAATGGCGGGATTTTTGTGGTTCTGCATTGTGAAAAAGATTGCATCCACTCTTGTATTTCTGCTTCCTGAAAAAGATAGCCACAACAAACAAACCAAAAAAAATAACAAACTAACAACTGTCAACCATTGTTTGGTCTCTATCAGTGTCAAGGATATGAAGAATACTTTGCTAGCAAATTTTTTATTGTGGGGGTACGTATGTGCTGCGAGCACTTTTGCCGGTGACACCATCCATCACAGCGATATTGCTACTCCTACTGATGCGGATTCTCTAGGAGGTAAGTGATAATGAGAAATTCATCATACAATTACAGAAGCCTTATTTTAAAACTTCCGGCATTGAAAATTAATGTGGTTTTGAAATTATTCTTTTATTTTCAATGCTCTTGCGTGTTGATCCCAGATGACCATTTGTTTTTATGTACTTGCCGTGTGTAAATTCTCAGCCATTAAAGTCTCGGATGTTTCCAACCCGCCGTGGGAACAGAGGGGTCTGGATATTGATGGAGAAGCAGCAGGTGATAGTTCTGGTTGGTCGGTGTCTCTGAGTGGTGATGGTAGCATTGTGGCAATTGGAGGTCGCTACAATGACGGCAATGGTAATAACAGCGGCCACGTAAGGGTCTATGCTTGGGACGGTACTGCCTGGACGCAGAGGGGTCTAGATTTTGATGGAGAAGCAGCAAATGATAATTATGGTGAGACAGTGTCCCTGAGTGGTGATGGCAGCGTCGTGGCGATTGGAGGTCGCAACAATGATGGCAATGGCAGTAACAGCGGTCACGTCAGGGTCTATGCTTGGGACGGTACTGCCTGGACGCAGAGGGGCCTGGATATTGATGGAGAAGCAGCAAATGATAGTTCTGGTGGGTCGGTGTCCCTAAGTGATGATGGCAGCGTCGTGGCGATCGGAGCTCACGGAAATGACGGCAATGGCAATAACAGCGGTCACGTCAGGGTCTATGCTTGGAACAGCACTGCCTGGACGCAGAGGGGCCTGGATATTGATGGAGAAGCAGCAGGTGATAGTTCTGGTGGGTCAGTGTCCCTGAGCGGTGATGGCAGCGTCGTGGCGATTGGAGCAGCCCCCGCAAATTCTGACATAGGCTATTACAGCGGCTACGTCAGGGTCTATTATTGGGACAGTACTGCCTGGACGCAGAGGGGTCTAAATTTTGATGGAGAAGCAGCATTTGATTTTTCTGGTAGGTCAGTGTCCCTGAATGGTGATGGCAGCGTCGTGGCCATCGGAGCAGACGGAAATGACGGCAATGACACTTACAGCGGCCACGTCAGGGTCTATGCTTGGGACGGTACTGCCTGGACGCAGAGGGGTCTGGATATTGATGGAGAAGCAGCAGGTGATTTTTCTGGTGGGTCAGTGTCTCTGAGTAGTGATGGCAGCGTCGTGGCCATCGGAGCTCATAGAAATGGCGGCAATGGTATTAGCAGCGGTCACGTCAGGGTCTATGCTTGGGACGGTACTGCCTGGATGCAGAGGGGTCTGGATTTTGATGGAGAAGCAGCAAATGATAATTATGGTCGGTCAGTGTCCCTGAGTGGTGATGGCAGCGTCGTGGCGATCGGAGCATCCGGAAATGACGGCAATGGCAATAACAGCGGCCACGTCAGAGTTTTCGCTTATGGGAATGGTCCCAACGTGCCAACAGCGACGCCCACGACGGCACCTGCCATCATTGTGGAAAGTGATCACAACTACGCACCAAACACTAACCAGGTGTGGGTGGTTGAGATCCCTAACACCACCTGCTACACCGTGACCATGGACCCGCAGAGCTGGACCCCACATTCCAGAGACGTCGTGCAGGTCTTTGGTGTCACCGTGGGCGGCAATGAAGGCGATGTTTTTACTCGTTATCCCGCCCCACAGGGGCAGCTGTTTAAGAGGCGACTGCCCGAGTTTGGGACCATGAACATCAATGCCAATAAGATTAGGGTACTTTTTAAGACTGACGGCAGCAAGCAGGCCTGGGGCTTCAAGCTGTACGTCGAGAAGTGCATCGGTGCTGAGTAATATGTTCCCTTCTGCAGCACCTTCAGAAGATTCGTTTGATATTCCTGTGCAGATAAAGGCATGGGGTAATTGCAAGCGCTGCATAAAAGCACTCCCTGAAAACTTCCACCGTCCATTTCTGGTTCTTGCGGGGGCAAACAATTCCTAAACATAAGAAAGTGAAAACCCCATCCTTGGTATCCTTGCGTCCTATCGGTAGTGGAGGCGCTGTGTCGATCACTGGTTCGTAACTGCCCTCGATCTGCCTCGGTAATGGGTCAGGAACACCGACGAAAATGACCGAGGAAGGTGCCTTAGGTTTGTAGAGCTGTCGTTGGGACTCGCAGACGAAGACAACCATAGAAGCCATCGACAGCGCTAGCTTCACGGTATGTAGCGTTATGCCCTTGTAGTTTCGAATGCGTAAATTTTCGACTATGTCGTCATCATCCCACCACTTTCATACCGTATGAAAGTGCAGTTCATCACGAATAGGATACCGTATCCGAGTTTTAAAAGGATGATTCAGTGTTTGAAATAAATAGCCAAATACCATAATAATATATTTGCATAAAACTAGTACGGCGCCAAAACAGGGGTTGAAAAAGTAGTGCATAAAACTTCTGCAGTGCACTGAAGTATAGCTGTACCTCATGCAAAATCCAAACGACCGGAACAGGATGGGGCGCGAAATCCACCACGATGTTGCAAGTCATAATTGTGTTACAGAGAATGCAGAATACATCTCTGATTTCTCGCAACAAGTCTTCCAGATCGCCGACACGAACTGCAGCACCGCTGTCGATGAAGCGTGCTGCGAATGTCCCAATCTTGGGGGAGAGCACCACCACGTTACTATAAGTGCATATATGATTAAATGCCAAGGGCAAAACGATAGAACAATATAGCATATTAAAATCGCCGGGGAAAAAATTCTAAGGACGGAAACATGGCAATAGATACTAACCTTTCGTGCACCCTGCCAGCGACGATGTTCAACACCACTTGGTTCGCACCGCTAAAATCCAAGTTTTGAACGCAAATTACCAAAGTTCCACTGCGAGGCATGGTCGCGAAAACTTTATAGGAGGGTTGAATATAAAAATATAAAGGGATATTAGTTTAAGGAATACAGTGTATTTATATGTTGTGAAAGAGTAAATTTAATAGTGCTTTACAGTATAAGCATACGTATACCTCTTCAATAGTGAAGTGGGGCTTGCGAAGTTTCTGCTGAAATTTTCATGGAATGTTCGATGAAAGTTCAACAAATATCATTATCTCCTCCCATTATTTCAATTATAATAACCAAATAAAACCTATTTCTAGAATCAGCTACAGTTTTTTGTTGTTCAGCAAAACCTGTGTGACTCTTGACTCCGGACTCCGTTGCACTTCGTCCCTGGGTCCCTGGCTAGAAAAAAAAATATTCACACACAAATCAAAGCAAAGTTTGCTTTGATTTGTGCAGTTAATTATTCATCTTACAAGAATTAAATGAAAACACAGGAGTGCGTTGTACTACTAAGTATTAATATGCTGTACGCACTGATACATGTTTCAGCTCCACCCATGGTCACCATATCACTCAGGCTGTTACGCCACGTGAGATGTGCTATCAGCCTGATAGCACATCTCACATCGTTACTAAAAGCGAACTTCTCTAATATAACTTGGCATCACTTGAAGTGATATAGTATTTTAGTCGTTGATACTATCCTATATAGCTATTACAGTACCGTCCATGGCCACGAGTGAAATTTCTTTAAATAATTTAGATTTGCCCAGTCATATCGCTGACAGATCTGTGCAGAAATATTGCAGTGTCCGCAGCCACATTGCTCTGCGCAGCCAATTAATATCTTTTGCTTCCTTCAACTACATAGACGGGTACGTAAACTCTGATCAAAATCAATGCCAACCTTTCTGTTTAGTAAAAAGAGAATATATATTAAACTTTACTTATATAATCAGCGAAACACATTCCTGACATATTTCGAAGTATTATTTGTGTTCACAAAGCTGTTGATGTATTTTACGTTTACGTACATAAGTAGACAAACAATAAATAATACATATTAAACTCTGCCTTTATCATTAGCGAAACACATTGCTGACATAAGCTTTCACACAGTAATAAGTAAACTTTATCATTTGTGTCAACACTGCTGTTGTGAATACCAGTGGCAGAGCGTTAAACGGCGTTGTAATCATCTTATAATAAATAATAAGATGGTTATGTACCTCATAATCACTTTACTTCCTGAATTTATTGATTAACACTTCGATGTAACTTATTGATTTATTGATTGAATGCTCGTAGTTATCTATGATGTTTACATTATCACGGTTGGGCACCATGTGCGTCTGTCGCGGCCTTGTGCGTCACAGAAACTCCAGTTGTGAACTATTGGTTGTGTTTCTGTAGTACATCTACTGATCCAACTTGGATCACAGAAACACAACCAATAGTTCACAACTGGAGTTTCATTGACAACTACGTATATGAGTAAATAATCGATATGAACAAAGGCACAATTACTGCTGGTTATAAACTTCAGGTTCTAATTCAATAAATTATTAATAATGATGTATTATAATACATCCACTCAATAAAGACGTTATAAACAATCAGGTTCTAATTCGATTAAACATCTTTATTGAGACAAAACAATTAGAGAAGTTTAGTAACGTAAGGCAGCAGCCGAATCAGCCCATGCGTCGTCCGTTATATTTACAGTAAATACAGTATAACGGAGTTTCAGTTGTTGTTCATACTGTGATATGTGGGTTGCATTATATGTTGGGGCGACCGCACAAATTTTGCTTTATCTCGAAATTCCCTCGGCCATTTGGTACAATATCATTATAGAAAGTCCCCCATGAGCTTTTACCTTTAAAAACTTAGTTTAAGGTTAGAAAAATGGCGGGATTTTTGTGGTTCTGCATTGTGAAAAAGATTGCATCCACTCTTGTATTTCTGCTTCCTGAAAAAGATAGCCACAACAAACAAACCAAAAAAAATAACAAACTAACAACTGTCAACCATTGTTTGGTCTCTATCAGTGTCAAGGATATGAAGAATACTTTGCTAGCAAATTTTTTATTGTGGGGGTACGTATGTGCTGCGAGCACTTTTGCCGGTGACACCATCCATCACAGCGATATTGCTACTCCTACTGATGCGGATTCTCTAGGAGGTAAGTGATAATGAGAAATTCATCATACAATTACAGAAGCCTTATTTTAAAACTTCCGGCATTGAAAATTAATGTGGTTTTGAAATTATTCTTTTATTTTCAATGCTCTTGCGTGTTGATCCCAGATGACCATTTGTTTTTATGTACTTGCCGTGTGTAAATTCTCAGCCATTAAAGTCTCGGATGTTTCCAACCCGCCGTGGGAACAGAGGGGTCTGGATATTGATGGAGAAGCAGCAGGTGATAGTTCTGGTTGGTCGGTGTCTCTGAGTGGTGATGGTAGCATTGTGGCAATTGGAGGTCGCTACAATGACGGCAATGGTAATAACAGCGGCCACGTAAGGGTCTATGCTTGGGACGGTACTGCCTGGACGCAGAGGGGTCTAGATTTTGATGGAGAAGCAGCAAATGATAATTATGGTGAGACAGTGTCCCTGAGTGGTGATGGCAGCGTCGTGGCGATTGGAGGTCGCAACAATGATGGCAATGGCAGTAACAGCGGTCACGTCAGGGTCTATGCTTGGGACGGTACTGCCTGGACGCAGAGGGGCCTGGATATTGATGGAGAAGCAGCAAATGATAGTTCTGGTGGGTCGGTGTCCCTAAGTGATGATGGCAGCGTCGTGGCGATCGGAGCTCACGGAAATGACGGCAATGGCAATAACAGCGGTCACGTCAGGGTCTATGCTTGGAACAGCACTGCCTGGACGCAGAGGGGCCTGGATATTGATGGAGAAGCAGCAGGTGATAGTTCTGGTGGGTCAGTGTCCCTGAGCGGTGATGGCAGCGTCGTGGCGATTGGAGCAGCCCCCGCAAATTCTGACATAGGCTATTACAGCGGCTACGTCAGGGTCTATTATTGGGACAGTACTGCCTGGACGCAGAGGGGTCTAAATTTTGATGGAGAAGCAGCATTTGATTTTTCTGGTAGGTCAGTGTCCCTGAATGGTGATGGCAGCGTCGTGGCCATCGGAGCAGACGGAAATGACGGCAATGACACTTACAGCGGCCACGTCAGGGTCTATGCTTGGGACGGTACTGCCTGGACGCAGAGGGGTCTGGATATTGATGGAGAAGCAGCAGGTGATTTTTCTGGTGGGTCAGTGTCTCTGAGTAGTGATGGCAGCGTCGTGGCCATCGGAGCTCATAGAAATGGCGGCAATGGTATTAGCAGCGGTCACGTCAGGGTCTATGCTTGGGACGGTACTGCCTGGATGCAGAGGGGTCTGGATTTTGATGGAGAAGCAGCAAATGATAATTATGGTCGGTCAGTGTCCCTGAGTGGTGATGGCAGCGTCGTGGCGATCGGAGCATCCGGAAATGACGGCAATGGCAATAACAGCGGCCACGTCAGAGTTTTCGCTTATGGGAATGGTCCCAACGTGCCAACAGCGACGCCCACGACGGCACCTGCCATCATTGTGGAAAGTGATCACAACTACGCACCAAACACTAACCAGGTGTGGGTGGTTGAGATCCCTAACACCACCTGCTACACCGTGACCATGGACCCGCAGAGCTGGACCCCACATTCCAGAGACGTCGTGCAGGTCTTTGGTGTCACCGTGGGCGGCAATGAAGGCGATGTTTTTACTCGTTATCCCGCCCCACAGGGGCAGCTGTTTAAGAGGCGACTGCCCGAGTTTGGGACCATGAACATCAATGCCAATAAGATTAGGGTACTTTTTAAGACTGACGGCAGCAAGCAGGCCTGGGGCTTCAAGCTGTACGTCGAGAAGTGCATCGGTGCTGAGTAATATGTTCCCTTCTGCAGCACCTTCAGAAGATTCGTTTGATATTCCTGTGCAGATAAAGGCATGGGGTAATTGCAAGCGCTGCATAAAAGCAGTAGATTATGGGATCTGGATCAAGAGCTGTCTTCAGCAGCCTACCCCATACCCAAAGCGTCAGGTCTCTATGAAGTTGACGGCAACTGGGTTAGCCCCGTTAGCCCGCCGCTAAGTTATAGGGTATGATGCTGGGGGCAGTACTGCACCGTGCATTCCAAGAGGGGAAACTCCCACTGCTGCGAGATCATTGTCTGGTAACCATCTGCTTAAGTTAAGATTTGTTTGATGACATTGTAACTATAGAGGATACTATATCTTTTGGTATTGGCTCATAGAGAGTCTCGGAAAAATTTTCTGTTGCAGTAGAAGTTGAATAACATCCGCAGCAGCACGAGCTTGGTGGTAGATGGTGTGGTCGGTATGCACCTGTCAGGGCAGCAGGGACATGGTACTTTTTAAGACTGACGGCAGCAAGCAGGCCTGGGACTTCAAGCTGTACGTCGAGAAGTGCATCTTACTCGTCACTACTTCGTGAAGCATGTGCAGAACATGGGTGAACCGCACTGTGGTATCATTGTGTGCCTCATTCCTCAGCCTCGTTTTATCCGCAATGGCAAAAGTGCAAGCGGGATGCTGTTGCTGGGTGTTGGGCAACTCTAGTCTGAAGACTTTTCTATCCAGCATTTGGGTTTTGGAGAAAGCGACAACGTGTCGGTGTTTTCATCGAACTCAGAGTTTGAAGGAGTCAACCTTCTATTTCCCATCACTGCCGCAGTGACTTGTCCTGTGTGTCAGGGATATATTGATGACGAAGCAGTTTCCATAATAGTTACCCCTTGCAAACATGCACATCCTCATTGCTTTTACAAACATGTGATGACTAATTTTCGTACCAATTCTAACCCTGATGTGCCTTGTCCTGTCTGTCCTTGTGAACTGAGTGACAATTGCATTGAAGAGTTTGCATCTCTCTGTATTGGTCGTAGTAAATGTGACCCACGTCACATCATTCGCCAAGGTCGTGGTCGTCCATCGACAACTGCTGGTTTCATTAACGAACCATTCTGAAAATGTCGGTGATTGTCGCACATTGTCGGTGATTCTTTGGAGTTTTTTGGAAAGCACGTCTCACGGGTGATATACCCAATTCCTACAAGCTAAAAGCGCTGTTGTATTGGGAATAGTGCTTTCTTAAGATATAGAATGCTTAAGATGGCAAGAAGATATTGTAAAAAAAATAATAGTGCATGAACTACTAAAATATCGGTGATGAAGCCGGGTGGTTCATCACTCCTGAACGGAAATAAATCCGTATAGCGGACAGTATCAATATAAATAGCATAAGTATATACTATACTATATATATTGATACCTAAAGTAAAAAGATACCGTGCTATTATAATTGTCATAACTACCTCTCATTATATACGTACTGCCGTCTACATTTAATATGTAGTCCGTAGTAGGTATATAAGGAGTAAAGTAATAATGCCAAGTAAACAGCGAAACCGACGGTATCAAAAGGGGATGTAGGGACCATAGTCCACAACTGTACGTACTATCGTGCGTGCAGTACCGTTATATACGAAAGGTACACAGGATAACGGTGCACTGCCCCCTCCTCTTTCCAGTGTGAGAACACTACTCTGCCTTGAACAGAGCAAAGTTTTTATACAGAACACTCCGCCCAACTGTCGGTGACGAAGAAAACTGTAAAAAAAAGAAAAGAAAAAATCGAGCCGCCCTCCTGTTATGAGGTGTGACGAACCGAAAGTTGCAGCCTACCGCCCTCCTATATCTAGGTGTGACGACAGGTGATGATCCGGCCCTCCTGTTATGAGGTGTGACCAGACAGATGACCCAACCTCCGCCCCATCTTCGTAAAGCTATGACGGAGGAAAAAAAGTGGACTGGTACATGTTAGGCAATCACGTGCCTGGCATGCTGAGGAATTAAAGACTTCATCCTGTTTGCTCGGAGATAGTCATGCAACTGGTCAGGATTGCGTAAATTTTCCCAAGGCTCCCAGGTGTCATCTTCTGGTCCAAAACCAGCCCAACGAACGAGGAATTTCATCTCTAAGCGACGTTGAGGGATTCCCTTCTCACGCTCATCCTTCCGTGCGATCTCCTGAGGGTCGACTCGTTCGGGGTCGTAGTGGAAAGGTACTAGGCGCTTGATGAAGACATCATATTGCTTCTGTGTAACTAGATTCTGTACGGTGTACTTATTACCTAGTTGGTTCACCACTTGCAAGGGCCCACGCATCCGCGTGGAGAACTTGTCAGGTTTGCGTTCCGGGTAATGTTCCAACAAGTAAGATCCGATCGGGAACTCGGTTACCCGTGCTCCGTCTCTGTACGCTGTTTCTCTTGTGTACATGGCAGTTCCCCTCCTTGCCCGCTGGCAACGGAACGATAGCGTCAATATTGAGCACCTCCATAGGGCCCTATGCCGCTGTCGTGAAAGGTCGTGTCCGAATCGCCCAGTGTATGTCACTCATCTTCTGACAGAGAGTACACCGGCCAATGAACTGCTTAGTGTATGCCCTCATCTTGGGCCAATGTGTCCGGAAGACTTCCACCTCCGGCGCACTGACTCCTTGATGTCCCACGCGGGAGTTGTGTACCGAACTCAGTATCTTGTACAGTGCTGGGGGAATGCGCCCTTCGCGTTCCTCCGACTCTGTGCGAGCGGCGAGTACTTCTGGCTCGTAGATAGCGTCAGCGACGACGTTGTCCTCCCCTGGTCGGTACTGTATCGAAAAATCGTGCTCCATTACTGCAGACTTCCAACGCTGCACTTTAGGCGACCCCTCCATGTTGAGGTAAGTGAGGTTCTCATAATCAGTTTGCAGAATGAAAATGTACATCGCGCAGCAAATATTCTGAGTTTTTCAACGTATAAAATATCGCATACGCTTCCTTGTCAGGTGTCGACCAGTTCAGCTGTTCCTGTGTAAGGGATTTGCTGATGAGGGAAATGGGTTTCTCAACGCCATCTACCATCTGGAAGATATAAGCACCAATACCGTAGGCTGACGCGTCCGTCTGTACGTATATGGGCAACTCGGGGTCTACGAAGAACAACGCTGGGCAGTCGGCGACGTCGGCCTTGACCCGCTCAAACGCTGCCTCCTGGTCTGTCGACCACTGTAGGGTCCGATTGCTAGTCGCCTTGGTGTAGTTGGGGAGCATTGCATGCAGAGGATGCATCTTCTCCGCCATGTTATGGACGTGGGCATACATCTTGAGCCCTACGAACATCTTGAGCCGCTTAGCTGTCGTGGGCTTAGGAAAACTCCAAACACCGGCCAGCTTATCATCAGTGAAATGGAGTCCTTCTCGAGACAGGGTATGACCTACGTACTCGATGGTCTCCAACCCGAGCTTGCATTTGGCTGGGTTCAGTGAGATATTCTTCGCCTGGAAGGCCTGCAGTACCTTCTCCAGGCTACTTAAGAACTCCTCTTCAGAGTCCCCATAGACTATGCAATCGTCTATGAATAGTGCGCAAACCACATGTATCAGCCCTACCAGGACTATGGTTGCGAGTATCTGCTGGGAATACGCGGCGGCTCCCTTTAGACCCATCGGTAAACGTGTCCAACAGAAAATGCCAAGGCAACATATGAAGGCGGTATAGAGTTGGCAATCATTGCTCAGAGGGGCTTGATGGTACCCACTTGTGAGGTCCAGCGTGCCCTTGAACGCCTTACACCCAATGTTCCTCAGGGTCTCCCCTATATTCGGCATAGCCCAGTTTCTAGCTTCAGACGCATCATTCAAGTTGCGGAAGTCCACTGTTGTCCTCCATTTGCCAGGGTCCTTCTTAACGACCATGTGGATTTGGCTGTAGTATATTGCCGAACAGGCAGTGATGACGCCCAGCTTCAGGTAGAGTGTAATCTGTTCCGTGAGAGCTGCTTGTCGAGGCGCCGACTGAGGTCGTGGTGGTCCCCTATTCTTGTTCGAGTGCCACTTTGCCTCATCGACTTTGAATTCGTACGGGGGTATGTCGGCCGGCTCGGCTCTTACGGTATCGCGAAATTCGTCCCGGTACTTTTCACAAAGGGTGCGCAGGGCGCTCTTCAACTCTGTCGTGCCAAAGAACGCAATCTTGTCGATTGGATCCACGTCTGGGTCTTCCTGCTCATCCGGATACACTTCCTTGACTTCAGGGAAGGCATCCGGGTGCTCCGGTTCCACGTCAAACATCTCGTCCTTGTGTACTACGTCGCCCGACTCTAATCGTGAAACGAGCCAATGTTGATATACCTGTTGTTTCTCACAAGCACGTATCTCACCATACGGCTCTTCTACCTCCACTACCGTCACATTAAGCGACCGCCATGTCTGCCGCCAATTGTCTTCCTCAGGGGAGCCAATTGGGCGGTAAGGTTCATCCAGCCAGCCCCCATCGATCTGATCAGGTCTGGGTTCCATCACAGAACTCCCACAAGGTCTGGGTTCCAAGTGGGGCACACAAGGTCTGGGTTCCAAGGTGCTCAAGGCAGCTGCTGTCTGAACCATTGGTGGCCTCTTAAAATGTCGGAAGTGGGAAGGTAGCTTCCCGACTAAATCGTATTGCTTGATTGTAGGTCTACCTACGATAAGATCAAACTGGCTATGAATAACCGTCGCCGTCAAAGAAAGTGTGTCCACTGACTTGGTTAACTCGTTAAGGAAATGCAGGGTGAACTTAATATGACCTAGTGCATGGGTACACCCGGTGGCTGAGCCATCGCTACTGAGTCCAGCACAGACCTTAAGTCCCTCGCCTACGGGTGTATGCAAGATGCATTCCCCACAACACTCCGCTTCGCACGCAGCTGCACTCATAGTGCCGGCGCGCTGCAGCCATTCGGCCATATCCGGGCTGACATAATTAGCCTGTAAAGCGCCCGTATCGAGCAAAGCATTTACAGCACGGATATGCTGAAACGTTGTAGAACGTAAGTTAGACGGTTATGTCTTAAGCAACGTTTGAATGTGATTACGTACAGCTGCGGAGGTGTGGAGCATATCGCTGCCACAGCCTACTACACAGGATAATAAATCCTTGCACCAACTGTCGCTATAGAGGGTAGCTAAAGTCATACCTTTAGACTTCTTAGGACGGAACGTGGACCTCTCGGTCTCCGACCCGTCTGCGCGGGTTTTGAAGGACAGGACCCAATTCGATGGTGACTGCAAGCGCGCCTTAATAGCGCGCAGCGCGGCGCTGTCAGCCCACTTCCCATTCTTGTTGAAATCGGGATGAGTTGACAGCATGCACTTGTCCCTGGTGTGGCCAGTGCGTCCGCACCCTTGGCAAAGCTCCTTCTGCTCTGGTCTGGGCTGGTCGCGCTTGCGATCCTGGCTGATCCTGGTCTCCTCTTTGCTTTTCTTATTGCGTCGGTGCTTGCGCCGAGCGGTTGACTCCTCGTCCGCACCGCCTGTGCTTCCTCGCTCATGGTCATGACGGCGTTTGCGGTCCTCTGATGCCACTGACAGCTTCATGCCCTGTTGACGCGCCACCCGCGCTAGCTCGAGCCGGCGCATGAGCGCGGCCGATAAGCGTGTGAGAAAATCTTCCACACTGCTGCAGTTACCATCGCCTCTGACTTCGTTGTACAACGTGGAATAAAACACGTCATCCTTGTGCCTGTCCGTCAACGGCTTGATGAGGTACATATGGATCTCCTTCGCCGTGAGAGCTTGCACTTCTTCCGCGGCAAAGGTCGTCGTGACCCGGAGCAGGTCCATCTGATAGGCGCTGAGACCGAAGTCAGATCCGCTTGCCTCGAACTTGACCTCTGTCAGCGCTTGCAACAGAGAGCCTCTTGCTTGTGCACGCCCCGGAAGATTAGCGAAGACCTCGGTGAGGATAGCGAAGAACTTGTCGTGTTTCCAACCTAACCACGCCATGTGATTTTGTTCGAGCTCGGCCTTTTCGCTGGAATTCGGGTGATTTTGCGCCCAGCCGTTTATGTGCGGGCCGATGAGCAACCTTGCCTGTGATGTTATCTCAGCGTTTCGAACTCCAATTTGATCCTGCTGGCGATGTCTAGTGATGTAATCTTCGAAGTTTTTGATGGTATATATGGTCTTGTAAGTTACAGGTTGGTCAAGAAGCTTTCGTGTCTCCGTCACCACTACCTGGTTGGAGGAGCTGGAGGATGGCTCTCGCTGTTGGAGCTGCTCCGTCAAATCGCGCACTATCCGGTAAGCCTCGTAACTAACTCCAGTTCTCTCGAGGTAGTCCGAGCGCTCCTTGCCCGGTCGGCAACGCTGAGCCTCCGCGAAATCGAACTTAGCCTCTGTTAAGACAGATAATGTGGGGTTCTCTTCATCCTCCCAGTCAGCGTCCGACTTGTCAGCCGAATTCGCTGTACTCTCCTCTGAAAAATCGTCACGACGCCCTTGGGCGGAATCCCTTTCTGGATTGGACTCTCGTCCTCCGCGACCAGGCTCTGCGACAGTATCCTGTCGGTCCTAGCCCTGCTTGACAATTGTGTCGAACCCGTCCAAGAAAATATCTTCTCGATTGGACTGTTTGGCATGCGCGGAATCTCCGCCGCGACGACCCGGGAGAGTGTCCTCTCGACCGGATCCGCCCTTACGCCTGCCTCGACCCTTCGCGCTGGACGTACCATCGCATGGGGCGGAAAGCTGCGAAGGTGTACCGTTATCCTGTGTACCTTTCGTACATAACGGTACCGTGCTATTATAATTGTCATAACTACCTCTCATTATATACGTACTACCGTCTACATCCTAGATGTAGTCCGTAGTAGGTATATAAGGAGTACAGTAGTTATGACAAGTAAACAGCGAAACCGACGGTATCAAAAGGGGATGTAGGGACCTTAGTCCACAACTGTACGTACTATCGTACGTGCGGTACCGTTATATACGAAAGGTACACAGGATAACGGTACATACGTCTACATTACAGTCACAGTACATTTGTTTTCGTTTATACGTTATAAACGAAAACAAACTGTAATGTAGACGTATGTACCGTTATCCTGTGTTCATTACGTTATAAACGAAAACAAATGTAACGTAGTTAGTTGTTTATTCACTTAGTTACGTTTATTAAATTAAGCAATAAGTAGTGTACCCTGGTCGCTAGCCAGGGGTAAGTTATATCATATCGTAGTATAACGCTATCCTGTTTTCTAGTATAATTCTAGTTAAAATAACACTTTGCCAATGTATTTCTTGAAGAGAGCAGCTTCGTCATGGGCTGGTTTGCCAATTGCCCATTCTAAAGTTGCGCTGCACATTGGTTGGGATACATTCCGAGGCGGTTACCACTCAAGTCCGCAATCAGTGTCGTCAAGGAGTGTGACACATGGTAGTCAAGGCACACAAGAAAATGCTCTTACCGATCTATCAAAATATGGAAATGTGCTGGGCGGGGAGATTTTTGTGCCTGAAGCACTGGACACCTTTATAACTTGGCACCAGTGCGTTTCAATGGCCATGCAACACGGGCCCACAATCGACAATGCTGCGAAAGTGACAATGGAACAAAAACTACGCTCACGTGTTGATGATAAGTGTAAGTTTTATCCCCCAACCTATTTTTCCCACTGGACAGGCGGCGATGAGTTTGTTTTGTTAATATCGGCTGTCAGTGAGGTGTTCGGGAGCTCGTTTCGGTATGACCGTCAGTGGCTCTCTCCGGATGGCCTAGACTGGGCATTGGAATTCTCTGCGGAAATTGGTGATAGCAAGAAAAGAATAGATGGCATCGACTTGGTTAAATTAGATGAAAATGGCAGAATCATTGAGTTCCGTGTTTTAGCTAGGCCGCCGAATGGAGTTGTAGAATTAAAGAATGCGATGATGGCAAAGGTGGCTCCACGTCTTGCGAAGCTTAAGGCCCAGCAAGCGTTGGGGTCTCTATTCAAATAGAAGTTGGCTCCACGTCTTGCGAAGCTGAAGGCCCAGCAAGCGTTGGGGTCTCTATTCAAATAGAGCTTTGAAAGGATCTCTACTAAAAAGTCAATATCAAGATGACTCAGAAAGTGCTGATATCGCTCGGTGGGATCGCTAGCGCTGTGCACTGGACTGTATGCTTGAGCAAGCATATGTGATGATATTTATTAATTTAATAGTACTTTGAAGGTACACTCTACCTTCAACTATCTGATAGATGAAATTCAAAGTCTTTGAATATTCAGAAAACAGAGTGGCGACTATCAAGGTATATTTTAAAACTTAGATTTACTGCAGCATAAGCTGGGAAATTTTCCCAAGTGGTACAAATACAGTGGCTGTGATAGGTTCGTTGCTTTAAACAGAGATTTGATTAAAAGGCCAAAGAACAAAACTTAAATGCTGCTGAGCCGACAACGCCTTCTATCGTGTTTCCTCTTGTATTGCTGTGAAATGAGGTGTTAACGACACTACATTACCACCAACACGGCCATAACCATAATCGTCGTCGTCATCGTCATCATCATCATCAGCGGCAGCAAAAATGGATCATAGGGAGCAGAAAAAAAACGGAAATGGGTATCCTTGGGATAGATAGGACATATTCCTTTCTGCGATCAATAAGCTGTCTGGGTTGGGGCTGATGAGCCACTTTTATTAAGCCTGGAATGGCACCCACATTTATTCACTCATATTGCTGAGGTTTACACTCAGAGCCGTGCACCACTATACTCCACTCCCAGTATCACAAAATCCCAGGATCCCAACCACAACATGATATCGATAACGTGCCCCGGGACATCCCTTTCAAATACATGCGAACACTATGTCCATCACTTGAGAACGATGCCGACAAACATATCTTCATTTTGTGTGTCACAGTACTGAGTATTACTATTGCTTGTGGCCAACTATCATAGTTTTATCTAACAGCAACCGCTTTTCTTCTGCTGCTGTTGCTGTGGCTGTTTCGACAAATTGATTGTGTCTGGAATAAAGACATCACTCTCGGCTGCATCTTGCTGCAGGGCAGCTTGAGCAGCTTCTAAGAAAGCCACCTCCACTTTAGTGGCTTCTTTTGCACTGGTCTCGAAGTATGGGATGGCCCTGGGTCCCTTTGACTTGCACCACTGGGTCACCTTGGATTTGGGAACGCGACGCTCAGTCTCACGATCGATCTTGTTTCCAATTACCACAAAGGGGAAGTTATCGGGATCGCGAGGGTTAGCCTGGCCCAGGAACTCATCTCTCCAACTGTTGAGCTGTTCGAATGATTTCTCAGCGGTGATATCATGGACGAGGATGCAGGCATCGGCTCCTCTGTAGAACGCTACGCCGAGAGATTGAAACCGCTCCTGGCCCGCGGTATCCCAAATCTGTAGTATGTATAATAATATAACGAAGAAAGTACATGCATTGCGATAAACACCAATAAAAGATAATATTGTAAGTAAGGATGAAACACATGTCACGTGTTTAGAAGCCGCACTAATTTACCCGTTTCTGTGACGAACCGTGATCGAACAATGATATCTATCAACCGGCCAAAACGTAATAACTGGTGATCATGAAATCTGTCATACCTGCAAGGTAACAAGTTTATCGTCTATCATGACTTCCTTTGTCAAAAAATCTGCTCCGATGGTTGCTTTATACTGGCTAGAGAACCGCTTGTTTACGTACTGGTTCATGAGTGAAGTCTTTCCGACTCTAAACAGCGTTCCACAATCATAAATAAGCCCCACAAACCAGGGAACAAAAATATATATACATATATATAATCAACGAGCTGAACCCAAAAGAAATATATGCCGTAAAACATGACTCTTGAAAAGACATGCCGAAAAAGATTTGACTTACCCGCTGTCTCCTAAGATGATTATTTTCAGTAAAACCTTCTTGCGTGTTGCCATTGTTTTCAGAGTTGGTATTCAATAAAAAGTGGCCCTGGAGCACCAAATCTAGGGATATAACAGATTCAAACGCTAACCACGACTATAGAGCTCTTCGATTTGTCCGTAAAGTGACTGCATGAGTAGATTGCTTCCGGAAACTTTGCAATGCTGTGAATTCACAGCGGAGGAGAAAAAGATCCGAAATTTTCGTTCATCCCACAGATATTTGATGCGCGGAAACCAGTGGATTCAACAACAACAATTTTTTCGGACAGTCTAATTATGTTGAGCTTTACTGGTCGAATTAGTTGATAACTTTGAACTTAAACAAACCTTTCAACATGATTCTCCCGAAAGCGGACACTTAGAGACTTGATTTAAACTTCAATGTGAACTTTGATTTCCAACTGAGACTTCGATTATTTAATTCATCTCGACTTCGAACGGTAATTTGAAAAAAAAACTATTTACCCTGGTTTACTGTACATCGTATCCCAGACTATCCCAGTTATCTGTCGGGAATTTTATGATACTGGGATAGAACACTTATCTAATTCCTGCTGGGATTACAGTAATTCAAATTTTTCTTCCACGGCTCGTCATTTACACTCTTGTCTCGTACGATCAATGGAAGAACCGTTCATTCACTTCTTGCACCCCTCGCTGCTGCTTATAATAGCCTGTTCCTGAGTACACGTCTCACACAAAAGGAAAAGAGGATATTAAAACTGATCCCGTCATCATGATGCCTCCTTGTCGTATTCACAGTTCTGTGGTTTTCCTTATCTCAACCAGCTCGTTGGCAATGCTGCTTCACACTTCCACATTTGAAGTTTTTGGACATCTGGTGAAGGAGGAGGGGCTGAAACAGAATACAGGCCTGGGCGAGGATGTTTTTACAGAGCAATTACGAGTCATGGAGCGACATATTCCACGAAACAGTTTCATAACAGTTAGTCGATCTAACACTTCAGATCTACACGAAGTTGTGTTTGCTGTGAAGCAACGTAATCTTGATGTACTAGAGAAAACGCTTATGGGTATAAGTACGCCAGGGACTGATCGATATCAGCAATGGCTATCATTCGATGAGGTGAGTTTTAGCCATTTGATACCCATGAAAGTTATTGATACTACAGTTACAGATGTTTACTTAACCTTCTGTGATCACATCTACGGTAGTGCGTATTGTCCCCTGGACACTACTAGTATTGGCACTTATCTTTCGTGTTATTTTGCTATCATACACGCTATGTATGTCGGACTTTGGCATTGCTAGGTGGGTGATCTGACAAGTAACATTGCCGGTGCACAGGCTGTGATTGACTATTTACAGATGGTAAATAGAAGTATAGACAACAGTTTTGAAAGCCCCGGTAGCAAAGGCGCTGGAATTTTTATCGTATGGCAGTCTAAACGGCGGGAATATATACGAGTTAAAGCACCGATATCAGTGTGGGAAAAAGTTTTTGCGACCACCTTCTACCAGTGGGAAGATATCAGCAAGAGAGGTTATGCCACGAAGAATAATCGGTTCTTGCATCGTGCTGAGGAGTATTCTTTACCTGTCGCTCTAACCCAGCATGTATCGGCGGTATTCAATACCGTACAAGTTCCACCGATATACAAACCTAAGTATCACAGGAGAGCTCAGTCCTTTCGCCGCAATCTGCGTGTAGATTCAACAGCAACATCAACAGTGACACCAACAACAGATGCTGATGCTGCTACAGACACAGGTGCTATCGAGGGAAGAGGTGGTGCAGTCGCGACTGCTTCTAGCTTCCATCCTTCCAAAAACCCCATGCAACAGCCTTTCTCCTCTCTCTCCTCTCCCTCCTCCCCCTCCTCTCCCTCCTCCCCCTCCTCCCCCTCCTCTCACTCCTCAGGGTACGGAAAGGCAAGTGCTCCTATCTCTTCTACCTCTTACCATGGTTCCAGCCAGGGGAAGTTACCGCAGGACTACGGCTCGGGCGTGAACGTCCCGTTTCTTAGCCGCTTCTACAAAATCAGCAGCAATCTTGGAGATGGCAACCTCACCCAGTCGGTGTTCGAGACTTCAAATGAGTATTTCTCGCAAGCCGACCTTCAGAGCTTCCAGGAATATTTCGGGCTCACAGTGCAGCCAGCACAAGCCCCGAATGGCTTCAGTACTTCCAACTGCAACCAACACGACTGCTTTGAAGGTAATCTAGATATCCAGTACCTCATGGGGGTTGCGCAAGTGACGCAGTCGATCTACTGGTATACAGCAGGGGACTACTACACTGACCCCTTCGTTGAGTGGATTACTGATGTGGCGGATGAGTCGCACCCGCCTCAGGTAATTATTCGGTAGATGCATTATTATTATATGGATTGTTGGGCCTATTAGGGGATAGACCTGCAAAAAGAGGATTTTTATTTGATTTATTTGATTTTATTTTGTTTTTCAAACTCAATTCATGGTATTGTTGTTGTAACATCTTTTTGTTGCATAGGCAAACAGTATATCTTGGGGCGCAATCGAGCAAACGTACAGTGCTAGTACCATGCAAAGCTTCAATATTGAGGCCATGAAGGTGCGATACTGTAAAGGAATAACTTTTTGATTCCATTTGATATTTCACACCACTACGCATCACCGCTCTTACCATCATTTCCTTAACCATTAGCATGGCAGCTGCTTAATAAATCATTCTGCATGTGTCATTTTAAAACAAAATGACACATGCATATAAAACATATTTATGCCCCCGCTGTCGGCTATTCTTTTCGTCATGACCACCGCCGCCGCCACCACCGCCACCACCACCACCACTTCCACCACCGCTTTGCAACATACCGGGTAGGTGGCTAGCATGGGTGTAACCATAACGGTGTCGTCGGGTGACGATGGCGTTGCCTCAGACGCAGATCTTTGCGAAAGCAATTCCGGTAGCAGTATATCTCCTGGATGGACCGGCAGACACTGGTCTGGAAAAGGGTAAGATCTCATTATATTGCGTGTTTACCAGTTTTACCGGAATTTATCATACTGCTTCCATTAGTTCTCTCATACTTCAAGTCAATACACCTTTGATTCCCCCCATCATATTTTTTTGTATTATTTTCATTTTACCCCAGGTATTTTCCCTCATTCCCGGCAACAAGCCCTTACGTTACGGTTGTTGGTGGGACCATGGGCCCCGAAACTGGCGAAAATGAGGTAGCCTGTCAGAGTAATCGGGGAGGGGTGATAACCTCCGGTGGGGGCTTCTCCACGCAGTTTGAAAGGCCGGAATGGCAAAAACAAGCCATTGGCGACTATTTTGATGCGCTGCAAGATACTAGTAAAGAGGCGCCTTCTGGGTGAGAATCTCTTGCCAATATGATGATGTGCTGGTGGTGGTGATGATGATAAAATCTTTTGTTCTATGGCATATGTTATACTATTTTTTCTAGTTTAAGTCCACTATTCATCTCCCTCTTCGCAACATGCTTTTGGCTGCTACTGCTTGTTCTCATTCTGTTATCATAATAATTCCTGCCCCGACGCTATAATCCTACCCTGCGGGCTTGCACCATTGTATCCTTAAACAATAGCTACAATCCTAGGGGCCGTGGCTACCCGGATATCTCGCTCCTGGCAGCAGAATATCAAGTCGTCATTCAAGGCTACCTCGAGGCTCTCTACGGTACCTCATGTGCGGCTCCGGTCTTTGCCGCATTTGTGTCGCTTGTAAATGCGGCGCGCCGCAAACATGGTCTGCCATCCATAGGCTTTATCAACCCAACATTGTACAGGTAAAATTAATATGTCTATTCCCTGTTTTTGTTGTTTTATTGTTTTACTTATGCTTTAAAGATGAGCGATCCTTTATTGTTAAAATAAATTTCGGCTTCTTGAAATTTTGGCGCACATCTTTTGATTACGTTTTACTTTTTTTATTCAAGTTGCCGTTATTTTCAGAAAGCATAATAATCTCATTTCCGTCTCTAATCTAACTATCATAACTAACTGTCTAACTTCTTTGGCTTCCCTAAACTTGTGATGTAGTTACGGCTACAACACGTCCTTGTCCGCATTCAACGATGTAACGGAAGGCGGCAATCACTGCGTAGCTTACGACGGACCGCTTCCCGAGACTGGAGCGGTTTGCTGCCAGAGTGGCTTCTTCTGCACTAAAGGTTGGGACCCTGTTACTGGCTGGGGAAGCATAGACTACTCTGAGTTTTCCTCTATCTTCGCTGTAGCAACTCCCTATGTGGTTTCCAGCAGTGGTGGTGACGACGATGTCAGCTTGGATTTATTAGGGGTCGCTGAGATTGTAGGTATAGTGGTATGTTTCCTTGCCGTCGCCGCCTTGGTCTATGCAGTAGTGCGCTACGTTGTGCAACCTAAAGTGAGTATACAGCAGCAAGGTTTCACTGCCGGGTATGGTGATAGCACACATCCGATTTTGATACAGGGTCTCGATGGAAATAATAGTACCCACAGCACTGTCAGTGTGCACAATCCTGTCATTATGGTGCAAGGCACCCTGGCACAGGCTCCTGGGCCTGCTCCTCCTCCTGTTGCTGCTGCTCCCGTGTCTTACGGTGCTTCTGGTGGTACACCCGCTACTGCTTTTGCTACTGTAGTTGATGAGCCTCTATTGCTGTGAAAAGTATTCTGTGCAATAATGTATAGATTCATAGATAGATACTGGCAAGTAGGTGCGATTATTGGTGGACAGCATCCTATTTCCCCACTGCTTGGAAAATGTTTTAAATAGAAGTGCTGTACATGTACCCAAAGGTTTAATAAATTAGACACTGTGATGGTCTTTACTGTGTGTATGCTAGCTTTCTCTGCTTAGTTTGCTAAGGAGCTTCCTCGTTTCTCCTCCCATGTTCTCCAAGGTAATACAGCATCATTAAGTAACGATACTATTTGGTAGATATATGTGTATCTGAATACGTGCCTATGATTTTGGCTGTAAGTAAACATTTACTGTAAGCTCTCATTTCTGTAACTTGCTATTACAATAGTATCAGAGGTGGCGTTTTCCCATAGACATACGTATGGGAAACAAACTACTCAGATTTTAAGTCTACACCTTGAATAGAATATTTGGTCTGCCTTGTAGGTATAGCATAATAAAAATGCTCTACCATCCGAAAAAGAACTAATTCGAAGTCCTACTCCCAGAATAAGAGCTGCTCCTAGGCAGGCAGGCAGGCAGGCAGGCAGGCAGGCAGGCAGGCAGGCAGGCAGGCAGGCAGGCAGGCAGGCAGGCAGGCAGGCAGGCAACGCCAAGGTCATCAACTCTCGAAGCAGAATACAGTCATATGCTGCGGCTAACAACCACTCGATAATGACTTGGGACGTCGCTGCCCTTTTCTCGCTCGCTACCAGTTCACTCACTTGCTTGCTTGTTTCCTTGCTCGCTAGCTTAAACACTTCTTGCTAGTTTGCGTGTTTGCTTGCACGCCGATTTGCTCACTGCTTCGCAGTCTTGTAGAATAAGCGTCGGAAAGAAGAGGCGATGGGAAGTAGCTATGATAGCGTAGTCGATGATAGCGCCGATGTAAAGTACGTGCTTGCATGCGTACGTGCGTGCATGCGTGCGTAGGTGCGTGCTTACGTAGGTGTGCGCATACAGTGTTTAGTAGTTGACCGATTGCTTTATGCCTTCCAGAAGCTTCAGGTAGTCCGGGACATAGTACTTTTCGAAGGCTAGAGGAAACGGCGTGTCCATACCACACACCCGCATGATCGGGCTCTCAAGAGATAGGAAGCACTGCTCCTGTACTGCAGCGGAGATCTCGGCTGCGAAACCTCCAGTGCGCTATAAAAATTAAAGTGATAAAGGTAAAGATAAAGATAATGAGGCATAACCAAACTTAAATATTGGAAGGTAATTTTAAATCAGGCACAGGCTAATAATGAATGCATGGGGGTAGAAAATTGCCATCGTTTTTTTTTCTACACAAAAACTGTCTAAAAAAGAGGTTGTGATGGCCTGTAACGGCGACAGAAGTCACAGACTGTCGCCGCGGTAGTTGTATACACTGCGGCTGCCACAATGACGATTATGATGAAAACGCTGCTGCTACTCTTGGGGGTACTAGCATAGCAAGCAAGCTTACCGGCGCCTCATGTGTGATGATGAGCCGTCCTGTCTTGGACACAGACTCACATACCAGTGGCTCGTCCCAGGGCAACAGCGTGCGCAGGTCGATCACCTCCACTGAGATGCCCAGCTCTGCTGCAGCCTCGGCTGCCTGTACACAGCACGTACACGTCATAGGAGGCACGGCAATGGCAACAGCAATGACGGCGGCGGCAGAGGAGGTGGAGATTATTCAAACAAACAAAAAACAAATGTCAATCGAAGATGTTCAACCTGCTATATCCGAGATAAGATAATTCATGGATCTGGTCCTATCAAGTTACCTTGGTACACACGTGCACTTGAGCACCCCATGCCACCATGGTGACATGTGCTCCCTCCCGCACAACGCGCCCCTTGCCCAGCTCCTCGACGAAGTCCCCCGTAGGCACCTGTACCAAGAGAGAGGGGAGGTGTGTGTGTGTGTGTGTGTGGAGGAGGAGGAGGGGGGGATAATCAGCAGTTGGGATATGATTAACAATAAACAAAAATGTTCTTAAAATAAACGTCCACTATAATAGCAAGTTGAGCTAACAAAAAAGCCAGCAAGCAAGCACACACAAGCAAGCCAGCAAGCCAGCCAGCAAGCAAGTAAGCAAGTAAGCAAGCCAGCGAGCCAGCAAGCAAGTACGTCGATAAGAAATTTATTTTTTTTACTCCCTTCCCTCTCCTCACCTCCTCGACTGCAGATCTGTAGAGCACTTTGGGCTCAAAGAATATGACAGGATCTGGGTCCCTGATGCTTGCCAACAACAGGCCCTTTGCATCCCTCGGACCGCTGGAAGAACGACAGTAATAGTAGTAGAAGTATTAACGCAAGAATCAGTGTCCCTTGACAGCATAAGAGTTTCGCTGTACCATTGTTGTTATACATAGCGAATAACTAGATTTTGTTCTGATAGCATTTAACAACTCGCCATACATGGCGTTTAATAACTCATCATCATGAATAACACAAACGGAAGTATTATCAATCCCTCTTCCTTCCTTCCTTCCTTCCTTTCCTTCCTTCCTTCCTTCCTAACTTACCTAGGCATCACAACCTTGAGTCCGGGTGTGTGGCAGAAGTAGGCTTCCGGCGACTGAGAGTGATAATGAGCGCCGTGCCCAACCGCACCGCATGGGGAGCGGATCGTCAAACCCCCGCAATTAAACTGGTTTCCTGATCGGTAACGGAACTTAGCTGCTTCGTTTACTAGTTGGTCGAAGGCTGGAAAAATATAATCTGCGATTGATTCACGGATAAAACATGAGGAACACGTCGCATCAAATTGAGATTAGTGCGTGTGCGTGTACATTTATGCATTATGGGACGTCTAAGATTAATGAGGCAGTTTATACAGATAATACAAACATAAGATGTCGTTATATCAAGGCACCAGATGCACAGTTGCAATTACTATAAACTATAGCCAAGAAAACTAGACTTTAATCACAAAGAAAAGTTTCGCTGCCACTTTGTTAGAGGTTTCAGAAAGTTCTAAGCCACACCTGCAAATTGAATTTCCGCAATAGCGGTAGACCCCATTGAAGCGTATCCAATCGCAAAACCCCGCAATGCCTTGCTCACACAGAGGAGTGTTGAAAACTCTGTGCTTTCCAAACTCCTCCTGTAGGCCCACACTGCAACGGAAAACCCCTCCGAATCCAACATCTTCTCCGAACACAACAGCTGTATCATCAGTTTTCATTGCCAACTCGCATAGGC